>JAVSBV010129071.1:0-17788 GCA_033117975.1 Parotocinclus spilosoma
TGTGTGTGTGTGTTATGTGTGTTGTTTGGGTGTGTGTTGTTTGGGTGTGTGTGTGTGTTGTGTGTGTGTGTGTGTGTTGTTTCGGTGTGAGTGTTGTTCGGATGTGTGTGTTTGTGTCTGTGTGCTGTTTGGGTGTGTGTTGTGTGTGTGTGTGTGTGTGTGTGTGCTGTTTGGGTGTGTGATTGCATTGTGTGTCTAAAATAAAAATAAAAAAAACACATGTTAACCCAAACCAGTAGGAAAATGAAAGTCACTCAGCAGTGTGTGTCAGTAGGAACAAATCGATCTGAGGGCAGAACAAAGTGATTAATTATCCATCAGAAACCCAAACAATTCACATTCATTCTGCATCTGATTGTAAATTGTGATCGATTAATAATTACAGAGCCAAACTCGGCTCATATTTCATCTCTCTGTGACGAGGGAATGTGGCTGATAAACACGAGTGTTCTCTATTTCTCTATCCATCTGTTCATTACAGCTAAAAATAAAGATCTGAGAGCCTTTTTTTATTTACTTATCAGGTTCACACATCTTCACTATAGCAGTAGTAGTAATAGTAGTGTGTGTGTGCGTGTGGCATGTGTGTGTGTGTGTGTGATCTGTGATGACATCATGTATTTCAGTTAAAATATTTATTTCAGAAAATATCTCAACTCATTCCTACGAGACATTTTTAATTTTGGGAAAAATAATAACAGAGTTTGTGCGTGTGTGTGTTGTTTGAGTGTGTGTTGTTTGAGTGTGTGTTGTTTGGGTGTGTGTTGTTTGGGTGTGTGTGTGTGTGTGTTGTTTGAGTGTGTGTTGTTTGGGTGTGTGTGTGTGTTGTTTGAGTGTGTGTTGTTTGAGTGTGTGTTGTTTGGGTGTGTGTTGTTTGGGTGTGTGTTGTTTGGGTGTGTGTGTTTATGTGTGTGTGTTGTTTGGGTGTGTGTGTTGTTTGGGTGTGTGTGTTTATGTGTGGGTGTTGTTTGGGTGTGTGTTGTTTGAGTGTGTGTTGTTTGGGTGTGTTGTCTGAGTGTGTGTTGTTTGGGTGTGTGTTGTTTGGGTGTGTGTGTGTGTGTGTGTTGTTTGAGTGTGTGTTGTTTGAGTGTGTGTTGTTTGGGTGTGTGTTGTTTGGGTGTGCGTGTTTATGTGTGTGTTGTTTAGGTGTGTGTGTGTTTTTTGGGGGGGTGTTTGTTGTTTATGTGTGTGTTGTGTGTGTGTGTGTGTGGGTGTGTGTGTTGTTTGGGGGGGTGTTGTGTGGGTGTGTGGGTGTGTGTGTGTGTGATCTGTGATGACATCATGTATTTCAGTTAAAATATGAAAACTTTCAGAATATTTCTCCACTCAATAATACAAAAATAATAACAACAAAATTTGTGTGTGTGAATGTGTTATGTGTCCATGTGTGAGGTATATGTGTTATGTAGTGTGTGTGTGTTGTTTGGGTGTGTGTATGCGTGAGAGAATGTGTGTGATTACGTTGTGAATATACTGTATGTGTGTGTACTGTGTTGTGTATAGTTGTATTGTGCTGTATGTCTAGGTGTGAGGTATATGTGCTGTGTGTGTGTGTGTGTTTGTGTGTGTGAGAGAGAGAATGTGTGATTGTGTCTGTGTTATGTAATCTGTATGTGTGTTGTGTATTGTTGTATTGTGTTGTATGTGCCTATGTGTAAGGTGTGTGTGTGTGTGTGTTTTGTGTGTCTATGTGTGAGATATATACTGCATGTGTGAGTACTGTGTATTGTTGTATTGTGTTGTGTGTCTATGTGTGAGGTATATCACATGTCCATCAAAGCCAAATGCATCTCATGGCCCACAGATGGGGTATGATCTCCTGTCCTTTCTCACCTCCCTCAGACACATCCAATCTGCATAAAACACCCAACCTTAAAAGCTGAGGCAATGAGGCAGCCAATTAGAGCGCTGAGCCACCTGAACCCCTATTATCTATTTTATTTTATTATTCTATTTAAATCTTTGACTTCCTATAATTCATCTAATAAAAACCTTTCGATGATGTCTTTTAAACTATCATAATAAGTCAGGAGATTTTCTTCTCATCGGTCCACAGTGTTTTACGTTTATTCTGTTTAAATTCTTCGAATTCTTCGTTTTTTATACTAGATTATTCTAGAACGTTTGGCTTTGTTTTCTGGACCATGTTTCTGCTTCGCCTTATTTCTTAGCTTTTTTTGTCATGGTTAAGTTTTTACGAATCTATTTTCTGCATAAAAGCTGCTTCCTGTTGTCCTTGCTATTTGTTTATAAATTGCTTTATTTATCATTTTTTCGTTTTTAGCATCCAGAGATATTTATAGAAAATACAAATGAACGTTGTAAGCAGTAAACAAATGTTGACAAGCTCGCATAGTCATGTTTTATATTTAAAAGTTGTAAATGTTGAGTTTAAATATTATAGCCTTTCACGGTTTGCTAGGCGGTTTTACTCTCACAAAGTTTACTTTAGCGACCTTGCAGCAGCTCGTACAACAACACACAGATGTAATTACGGATCTCAGCGGATCAAACGTGATTTCGGAGACGCTCCACTAATCGAGGATTTAGCAGCTGTCAGAATGATTTCATGACTTGAATAGAGAGTTGCAGGTTCAATTAACCCACATCGTTATTAACATCCAGACTGTAACCACACCGCAGCCACGCTTCATATCCATCAACGACTAATGCAGAGAAATCGAACGTAAAGGTTAGCCATAAAGAAAAGAGAAAATTCCTGGTATTTCTATTTATAAACACGTACGGCGTCAAGTCCTGTCAGGTTACAGCATATTAGCCTGTTAGCTATCAGTGTATCATTTTATAGATCGATCGACGCTTGGGAATTTTAGAAATCAATCGCTTTTACCCTGTAGCATTAGAATGCTGTTTAAAAATCACCTCAGGAATCCTGTCAGGTTATGTTATATTAGCTTAGCACTTACCTCTGCTCAGAACTCCTGCTAAGTTAGCTTATAAAACCTTACTATGTAAAATTATTTGTAAATATAAACAAAGATTACCTTAGGGGTTCTGTCAGGTTATGTTACATTAGCTTAGCACTTAACTATTCTCAGAACTCCTGCTAAGTTAGCTTATAAAACCTTACTATGTTGAATTATTTGTAAATATAAACAAAGATTACCTCAGGGGTTTTGTCTGGTTATGTTATATTAGCTTAGCACTTAACTCTGCTCAGAACTAATGCTAAGTTAGCTTATAATTCCTCACTGTGTTTAATTATTTGTAATTATAAACAAATATTAACTCAAAGATTCTGTCAGGTTATGTTATATTAGCTTTTCACTTAATTCTCCTCAAAACCCCTGCTAAATTAGCTTATAATTGCTCACTGTGTTTAATTATTTGTAAATATAAACAAAGATTACCTCAGAAATCTTGACAGGTTACATTATAGAAGCTTAACTTCTTAGAACTCCTGCCAAGTTAGCCTATAAAACCATACTATGTTGAATTATTTGTAAATATAAACAAAGATTACCTCAGGAATCCTGTGAGGTTATACTATATTAGCTTAGCACTTAAATCTCCTCAGAACTTCTGCTAAGTTAGCTTGTAATACCTTACTATATTGAATAATGTGTACATATAAACAAAGATTACCTCATTACCTTAACTCTTCTCAGAACTCCTGCTAAATTAGCTTATAAAACCTCACTATGTTAAATTGTTTGTAAATATAAACAAATATTACGTCAGGAATCCTGTCAGGTTACATTATATTAGCTTAATGCTTAACTCTAGTCATAACTCCTGCTAAATTAGCTTATAAAACCGAATTATGTTGAATTATTTGTAATTATAAACAAAGACTACTCAGGAATCCTGACAAGTTACATTATATTAGCTTAACTTCTCAGAACTCCTGCTCAGTTAGCTTATAAAACTTTACTATCTTGAATTATTGGTAAATATAAACAAAGATTACCTCAGGAATTTTGTAAGGTTATGTTATATTAGCTTAACACTTAACTTTCCTCAGAACTCCTGCTAGATTCACTTATAAAACCTCACTATGTTGAATTATATGTAAATATAAACAAAGTTTACCTCATTACCTTAATTCTTATCAGAACTCCTGCTAAATTAGCTTATAATTCCTCACTGTGTTTAATTATTTGTAAATATAAGATTACCTCAGAAATCCTGACAGGTTACATTATATTAGCTTAACTTCTCAGAACTACTGCTAAATTAGCTTATAAAACCCCACTATGTTGAATTATGTGTAAATATAAACAAATATTACCTCAGGAATTATATCAGGTTATGTCATATTAGCTCAACACTTAACTTTCCTCAGAACTAATGCCAAGTTAGCTTATAAAACCTCAGTATGTTAATTTGTTTGTAAATATAAACATGGATTACCTCAGAAATCTTGACAGGTTACATTATATTAGCTTAACTTATCAGATCTCTTGCTAAGTTATCTTATTAAACCTCACTGTATTGAATTTTTTGTAAATATAAACAAAAATTTACCATAGGAATCTTGACAGGCTACATTGTATTAGCTCATTAACTAGTTATGAACGTTTCTGAACAAATACTGTACTCCTAATAACTCCCAATTACTTACGACTGGTTTGATATGTTACTTATTACATAAAACTCTTCTCAGAAATCCTGCCAGGTTACTGTATTTTAGCGTGTTAGCCAGCAGTTTCAGTTAATACAGTTATCATCTTAGCCTTTTAGCTTGCAGTTATATTTCTTCTCAGTGATGTTATCAGGAAGGTAGTTTTGAAATATTGACTATAATAGTAAATTCCTCTCAGACATCCTGTCAGGATAGCTCATATTAGCTTGTTAGCTAGCAGTACACGTACTGACACACTCCTAAATCTACTCAAAAGTCCTAAGTTAGCTTATTCGACCTAGTAATATGTATAAACGCAATGCAAATTAGCTCGGGGATAGCAATTTACAGTAGCTAGCACCAGAACATTAGGAGTGATACTTTACTATGTAGCATTTAGTATAAATATAACAAAAACTACTTCAGGAATCCTATCAGATTACACTGTTAGCCCATTAGCTAGCTGTAAGCTATGAAACTTTATGCTTCACAGTCCTTATAGTAACTGGTATTACCTTATATTAGGTGCTCATGGTAGCTTAATGCTAATTATAAGTATACAACGATGTAGCGTAACTCTTGGCGATCATATGTCATAAAACTTCTTTAGAGCTGGGAGGAAATGAATTCAGGAGAAACCGTGAACCCAGTTATTGATAATGATTTGCTTCTTTCATATTCAATGTGTTTATGAGCTCGTATATTTTGCATGTTCTCCAGGTGGGAGGTCACACCATGCTGCCCATTCGCTGGATGCCTCCAGAGAGCATCATGTACCGCAAATTCACCACGGAGAGCGACGTGTGGAGCTTCGGCGTCATCCTGTGGGAGATCTTCACCTACGGCAAGCAGCCATGGTTCCAGCTCGCCAACAACGAGGTGAGTAAAAACACAAGACCAAAACCAACGTTACCTATCAGAGTCTGATCTTCTTACCATACGTTTGTACAAGCGTATCATGGTAAAAAAGGAACTCCACAAATCCACCAATCCATAACCAAACGGAGAAATCCAGGAGCGGTGAAATGCGTAACAGGCAAGGTCACAATGGGACCCAAAGTAACTTCTAAGCAACTAAAGGTCTCTCTCACTTTGGCTAACGTTAGTGTCCAATACCAGGAGAACGCTGGATAACGATGGTGTGTAGAGCAGGGTCACGAGGAGAAGGTCACTGCTCTGTAAATTGTTTGGTTAAAAAAAACACTGCATTTCAGGATAATCTGTGAAACATGGTGGTGGTAGGATCGGGGTTTGTGGTTCTGCGGCGTTATTGATGGAACAATGAATTCTGAAGGACAATCTCTGGCCGTGAACTAAGTTCAAGTTCAAGTTTATTTATTTCTATAGCGCCTTTTACAACAGAGAATTCTCTCAAAGCAGCTTCACAATATTACACTGTCCTAAAAGGCTAATCCCAAGTTGAGCAAGCGTAGGATGACAGTGGAAAGGAAAAACTCCCTAAAATGGTAGGAAGAAACCTTGGGAGGAACCAAGACTCAACAGGGGATCCGTCCTCCATGGGTGACCTAGATGTTAATTAAATAAATACTAAAAGTATATTAAATTATAGCAAAATTAGATTAATAAATAAATGACAGACTAATAATAAAATTCAAATTAGTAATAGAAAAATGTGAAAATAAACTAAATTATAAAACAAAATAGATTATAAAATGACTCCTTAGTGGGAGGTCCTTGGTGGCACATCTTCTCCTAATGTCCAACCGATGGAGGGAGTTCCTGCACTCTGGTGGAACCTGCCTCCGATGTTGAAGACAATCAGAGCGAACATCCAAGAACATCCAAGTGCATGGTGCCAGAACCAGCACCAGAACATCAGCTCTGAGAGACAAGAGAAAATGTAGTTAGTGATGGGTTAGGAACATAGAGTCGATTGTCCATTAACAGAAAGGACCCAGTCCGTTTCACCCTGGGATTGAACCCAGGACCTTCTTGCTGTGAAGCAGTGGTGCTACCCACCGAACCACCGTGACGCCCAAAGAGAAATCAATTTCCCTTAATGCTTTTTAACCACTGGGCACAAACTAGTGCTCCCTATAGACTGGGACTGTTGTGGTTTAACAGTTAAGCTACTTGACTATGGACCAGAAGGTCAAGGGTTCAAACCCTACGTCTGCCAAGCTGCCACTGAGGGCCCTTGAGCAAGACCCATAACTCACAATTGCTTGGCTTTTAAGACTGCAAAAACTTGTAAGTCCCTCTGGGTAAGAGTGGCTGTTAAATGTTGTAAATGTTCAGATGTATAGCAGGGTTTGGTCGGGGGGGGAATAGAGGTGTGCAATACTGACAAAAAACGACGTCTCGGTATTTCCTGTGATCTTATAAATAACATTAATTAGACTATACTTTTTCAGTTTATATCTTCTATATCTTATCTCTCTCAAGAGCCTATATTGGCGTCGTGTTTTTTTGTGATGTAATCGGTGACCATATTTTCTCTTGCCATCTGTTGCTTTTGTAGTTGTGCGTTTCTCGTTCTCTCTATTCCACTGCTCCAACGTGCTTAAACCGTGGAGTGATGTCTCACTTCTGGCTCGTGTCTGAATGCAGATATGGGTGAACTTCTGCTAGTTGTGCTCGCTATGTGTGGAATTTGCCCTGTGCTGGCCCTGGTCTGGTCCCACAGTAACCTCTGCTGTCGAAGCTATATCTGTCCTCGGTGTCTGTAGAATCTCTTATTAGATTACTGAGTCTGTAGGGATCACGCTCCTTCTGTCCTTTTACATGTGGATCGTCTCAATCTGTCCTCAGATAATGGACCGGTCCGGGGTTATGGGTGTGACATTTGAGCTGTCGACTCTGTCACTTTAACTGTACGAGCACACTGACACGTGAGCTTTCAGGGCGTGGCAAATAATGAAAAGGAAGATGTTCAGGTACACATGATTGTGATGGTGATGTCAGGGTTTTGGAAGATTATTATGTTTATATATCATAGTTCACATGGCTGCGTGAGACAATTAAATGGAAATGTAACAGCTCAGGCACTGGACAATGAAGAAAAAGGTAATAAGAGTAAATGTAAACGACTGGATATTTCTTTAAATCTTTCGATACCAGAATCAATAGCTTTTAGCTCAATAGCAATTCCTTTTCGTGACAACACAAATCAGCTCACAGTCCTCGCTGCCACCCCGGGAGAGAGCTCACCACCTCAGTTTAAGGCTTTTTTTAAACATAAAAATCCAATGCTCACAAAAGTTTAGGGGAGATTTCATTTTGAAGAATTTTTTTAAGCATTGTTTTCCGAAAAAAAAAAAAACAAAAACAGATGCGATTTTTAACATACTGGGACCTTTGCACCAAGTGCGCTAGGTTACCCTCTCCCTGCAAACTCCCTGACCACTTTGCTTTCTTTCATTTTTCTTCTGTTAATGTGTAGCTGTGATTCGGCTTGGCTTTTTTACATCGTCAATGAGAAAAACAATGACATGAGTGAAGATAAGTGCATAAAACTAGAGTTTCTGTTTTTTTATAGACATGAATAGACCAGAATGCTCTTAGATAAACAAGAAAACACTTCCATACCATCACTGTGAGATTTCTCATCATTTTCCAGCCTTTCAGTCACATTCTGTTAGAGATTTCCTTTTGATAATCCTGTTTTTTTATCGTCACTCTGTCGCTTCTCCTATAAGCTCCTGTCCTGTTCTGCCGGTCAGCCTGATCACAGATACTAGAACAGACCATCAGTTTCGGACTCGGTCTAAGGACAGCTTTAATTAATGTATTCATTTTTTTCAAAACTTGTCGTGTATTTTTTCGTCTGTAAAAAGCTCAATAAGTGAAGGCCTTTAGAGTTTCATTTATTGAAATGTCCTCTGGGGGCAGTATTTCATTTATGGATTCTGTGAGGCGACCAATCATGACACGGAGGGGGTGTGGTTACGATGGCCACAAACACAGTTCTTTGAAAGTAGGCAGCAACATTTGAGCTTGTTATTACTGCAGCATGTAGCTTTTTTTTTTTTTTATTTGATCTGCTTTTATTTTTTCAAGAAATTGACAATTTCTGCCCCATTCGAATTGATTATAGCCACACCCCTCCCTGTTCTAAATAATTTCCTCACAAAACCAATTGTGTGTAAAACTACTGTCAGAAAACATACCACAAACAAAACTCCAAAGGGAGCTCACCTCCTTATTTCTAGTATTGCAGTGTGTAAACGTGCCTAAAACAACAAGCTTGTTTTATAGTAAAGTATTGAATATCTCATGTAATCTATTAAATAATCGATTGAAAGTTAAACTAAAAATGGTTATTAGGCAGTCATGGCTTTTCCTCACTACATTTCCCAGCTTTCTTCACTCCTCCCATGTGACTCCCTATGACGCGCACTGCCGACTTCCTCATCTGAGAACAGGAGCGTACTGCAGATCGCTTGTCTGGAAAAATTATATTATTGGATTCCCATCGTAATGTTGAAGTCGAAATACAGGCAGTACCTGCAGCATATTAGATTTATCATTTACAATGCTGACACATGTCATAGGAGCTAAATTTGAAGTAAGAAAGGGATCCAATAAATGAATTTTCAGAGATGAGTTAAGAACCCCATACTAAACTGATCCGACTTTTGTATCCAGGCAGTCCCATCTGATCAAACTTAGAGCGACCAATCAACATGATGCATGTCTTTGGGATGTGGGAGTACTCTGGGAAAACCCACACAGACATGAGGACAACATGCAAAATCAACACAACACTCAGAGTACAAGGTCAGGATTGAACCGGGGATTTATGCAATACCAGAAATAAGCCCTGATTTTTTATTTATTTATTTATTTATTTAGTTTGTTGATTTGTCTTTTAGGTACTGAATCTTTATTGGGTTTTTTTTGTTTGTTTGTTTTTTAACTGCTGAATGCTGTTCTGAGTGGAAACGCCCTTTTAAAGTTTAATTTACAGCTATTTTTTTTTTACATTTTTGCTTCTTGCTTACTTCTTGACGTTGCCATAACAAAGTGGGCCTTTATATGGAATTGCCCTAACATGTTTATTTGGTATGTATATTGCCAGCTATTAGGGTAAATGTTTTTATTTCGCTATTCCGAACAAAAAGAAGTAATCATGGTAAAGTGTTTTAGCTGGAGGCCTTTTTTTTTTTTTTTTTTTTTTTTTTTTTTACAAATTCCTTTGTTCTGTGCCCAGGCTTCACAAAGCTATCCGGGAGCAACAGAATCCCGAACATCAATTAACCTAACATAACAGTTTGAGCTGCTCTCGCTCATGCTTAAATGAGCAAGAAAAGAATTTGATTCATGTTTAATCTTGCACACTCATTCAGAGCATGGAGCCGAGTTCCAGAAATGAGGGGATGCAAACTCGGTGCCAAAAGTGAGCTAAATTAAGACAACAAGGCTCAGCGTTGGAGTGTGTTATAAATCTCAGGATTGAATTCTCCTTTGAAAGGAATTAGACTTTTGTACTAAAATATAGACAGACTTTATTAAAGCACTGTGATTTCAGACCAGCCAGATCCCCTCGTGTGCATTTCAGTACATGCCTGTAAGTTCATTTTTAAGCAGGATCTTATTTGTAACGTTAGGAGGGAGCATCAGATAAGGGTGAGTCCTGGAGACTCTTAGACTTCAATGAGGTTTTGAAATGAAAATGCCGCTAGAACAATCGCATTAATATCCTGTTTCGAGTTTGTCCACTTCCAGTCCAGCAGCCGAAGGGATCTGAAACCCAAATTACAGGCTTCACTACAACAGCATTCTGTACAATCTGACCTGTTTCATCTCTGGCCTTAGGCTAAACCCAGGTGTAAAGCAGATAGATAGATATATAAACCCGTTTTTTCAACTTAATAATGGGTTAATAGGTATGGCCAGCTACTTTTGAGAATTGATTAAAATAAAGCTTGTTTTAACACATATCTGTAATTACAGAGATTTTTATCAGTTCCCAGCCAATCTAATCCAATGCAGCTCAATTTTTGAGGCTTGATTTGATAATAATAATCTTAAACTCGTGTTTAAACTGAGAAACTCATTTCTTTTGATTCGTTTAATTCTTGATTGAAACTTGTTTTTGAAATTTGATTTGATACTGTTTTGTATTCAGACATAACATTACTTTTTCATACAAAGTACTTTAGCATCTGTAGGCTTGCTCCAAACATCAGCTCAGTGTCCTCATACCATGACAGTTAAGAGATTTTTTTTCTTATGGATACCCAGTTTGGTGCTTAATTGGTTCCAGCACCACACACTTAGATGTTCCTTCTCTTCAGCATCATTCTACTGGTTTATATTAACAGAAACCAGTCCCACCATGGCCGGGCCACACCAGAGTACACCTAGTCCCTCCATCATTCAGTAATCAGGAGACGATGCGCCTTCTCACTGAGGACTCAATATCTTAAATCTTTTACATTATTTAACTGAATTGTTATTATTCACCTAATTTAACTATTACTATAAACTTAACTATTTCAATTAACATCTAGGCCACCCATGGAGGACGGGACCCTTTTTGAAACTTGGTCCTCCCTAGGTTTCTTCCTTCAGCACTTAGAGAGTTTTACCTTGCCACTGTTCCTCAAATCTTTTACTTTATTTCTGTCTGCCTACATCCCATCACATCCCATCCCATCAGTAGGCGAGTTAAAGCACCCGATCCCCAAATGGGGATCATGGTTTTTAATGGGTTAAGATAATATAATATAATATTATAAAGCTGCTTTGAGACAATGCTCCGTTGTAAAAAGTGCTATGGAAATAAATATGACTTGACATGACTTGATTTGAGTTGGTGCTTTGGAGCTTTGACACTCACTTTATTCTTTGCTTTGGACACGTTCTTATTTTGCTACTTTTACTTTGGCTTGTGTTCAGTTTTCTACTTTCTGTTTGATATTTGTGGTTCTGGAGCTCACCTCTGCCCATTCTGACCCTGATTAGTCACTCCTCACTATTGGCTTGTGCATTTGTGGATTTCAAACACCAGTATAAAAGCTATATTTTGTGTTTTCTCTGGGTTTGTTGGTGATAATGGGCATCGTTGGCTATTTTCACTCCTCCCCTTTTCCCTTTTTTCTGTTTTGGCGTCCCAATCCTAGCCTGGGACGAAACAATATTAAACAGGGGGAGGAGTTACATTTCACACCCTGTCGTTCGTTTGCTTAAACACTTGTTTGAACCGATAATTATTCTGAACTTTTGGACTTCCGTTTTGGCGTGGTATTGCTGGTCAATGTGGTTGTTGTTTTCTCTGGCACCCAAATTCATCGGAGATGCCAGGAATCATTGGCTCTCCCATACCACACCTCATCTGTTGGCCATTTCTGCTTAAGAGCTTAGTTTGTCTGACAGGTCAAACACAGTGTGAGAGAGTGATTTCATCAGTCAGAAACAGGGAGAACTTCTTCAAGTGTAACGCGACACACATTGCCGCTTTCTCTGCCGTTCCCATTTGGGCTGTGGTAGAAAGAAGTCTTTGTCCTTTAAACCTAAAAGCTTTAAGAGCCAGCAGTGAGGAAGAGTGACATTACATCGCCAAATGTAGGAATAGTTGCTAAAGGAAACGTGGCATTGTCCATCTCTACAGGATATTGCTATTTGGGAAGTGTAGACTGTAATGTCATTGCTTAGCCATTCATTCAGTTTGTTTTCTAATCCTGTTTTTTTTTTTTAAGACCTTTTGGGTTTGATTGTGTCTCGCAGAAATGGACTGCCGTAATTCAATAGGGTTGTTCTTACCAGTGTAGGGCAATGCCAATGGAAATGGAAAATACGTGTAGGACAAATCGCTGTGTTTTGCATTTGAGGATTAAGAGATATTGTTAGGTTTTGACATTTTAAACCCCTGCCATAGCATGTTAGAGCTTTACTTACTTACTTTATAGGAACAGGGACAGCAGCCAGTCCGTGTGCTGGCTTGACAAATGACGTACAACAGACCGAAAGGCTTGACCCTGGGTTTCCCCGAGTTATCCAACACCGATACTGAAAACCCATCCTGGTTGGAGTAACAGTTCAAATCCCATATGTAGAAACTTTTTAAATAATACTTTCAAATTTACATTTAAATTCATTACATTATAACGAGGGGCAACACGGAGCCACAAGGTCCCGGGTTCAATCCCAGAGTGGAGCGGCCTGGGTGGTGTCTGCACCCCCGTGTCTGCGTGGGTTTACTCCGGGTACTCCGGTTTCCTCCCATAGTACAAAGACTTGCGTTTCGGTTAACTATTGTCCCTTAGTGTGCGACTGTGTGTGTGCCCTATGATGAATTGGTGCCCCGTCTGGGGTTTCTCTTGCCCTTGCGCCCAGTGTTGCCGGTTGAGCAGCGGCTGGCCCGCGACCCCGTGTGGATTAAGCAGAAGATAATGGATGGATGTAGGGTATTTCAATTGACACACTGATAAAAGACACACTGTTTTTTTTTATTATTTTGTGTAACTTCATTGCATGAATTTGTTTTTGTTTTCTCATGCCATGTCTGCATCAGATCATCTGGAGCTATGATACTGGTTTAAAAATGGAATCGTTTGGTCAGATTAGTTTAGCTACAGTAGAAAAAGACATGGGCTGCGTCCGAAATCGCATACTTTGACAGTACGCACTAAATTTGACTCGGTACGCCCTGCTCGACCGTTAAAGCAGTACGCTCTTTAAGTACGCAAGTATGCAGTATACGCAGAACCTCGACCGCACTACGCCCGCCATCTTACCAATGTCATGTGACGCATGACGTCACACCACAAACAAAAAAATCGCCTCCATTCAGTTAATTAAAAGCCCAATTCGCCAACATTTAGAGTTATTCGAAAATATTTAGCAATGGAAAATTGTTTTCAATTAAAAAATATTTTTTTAAAGTTCATTTGAAATTTGTAAACCGTCACCTCAGCGCTGTCCGCTATTTTACTTCATCAGCTTTGAACGCCTTCGCTGCTCCAGTTGAATCATGGGATAGGATAGTGTGCTTTGGTTGCATACTTAAAAATGGCTGCCGATTGAGGACGTCATCCGGGGACTTTTCGCGTACTGTTTCAAGCTTACATTGTATTCGGACACACTACCTGCTCTCGCCTACTGCTTTCGCGTACTGTATAGTATGGAAGTATGCGATTTCGGACGCAGCCTTGGTCTTGTCTGGACTCTTCCTAAATTATACTCCTCTGTTCCTGTTGTTTTTTGCATTCTATGAATATGCGACGGAGTCATATAAGCTAAAAAGCTTGTATAAGCTAAATTCGTACAACTTGCATGACTTTAATGTCGCACAGCGTTCCTACTGGCAGAGCAAATGCAAGACAAATTATGCTTATAACCAAGTTCTCTGGGGAGCAAAAGAACTCTGTAACTGGCCATGTGTGAGCAAAGCAAGATCGGATGGGGGGGCCGTCTAGCATTGAAGCAGCAACACCTTTTGGGCCCAGTCATGAACTAGCTCCTTGAATTCCAGGATAGGCTTCCAGGCCCACCCCTTGTGATCCTGACCAGAATATAATTGGATAGAACAAGAAAAAGATTGATAAGCTTTTATTTGAAATTTGCTCACATGTATGCAAATGGAAATTTCTGTGCAATACATTCAGCTGAAGAATAAATCATTAGAGCAAAGAAATAAAAATATAAATAATAAAATAAATAATTGTTGATCTCAGGGAGCCAAATCATCTAAACATAAACATAAAACATGGGGAGTTTCCAGCAATTTGCCACATTATTCATGAAAATTGTATGCTTCTGTTTGGGGAAGGTTATTAGAGAAATGGTTTGTTGAGTGCTGTGTGGAAGAGAACCTGTCCAACCTTGACCACATACAACACCCTGTCCTTATCAGTCTCTAACCTCTTAATGCTGAATGGAAGCAAAATCCCCCATTCATGTATCAAATTGTAGCACAAAGTTTCCAAGTAGCATCTGGATGCTGACATCAGCAAATTATTAGGGTCAATTAAAGTTCATGGTTTTCTACATAATGTTGAGCTACCTATTGGTAATATGCTTTGTCCTATGGGCCACCATGTTGGATTGTTTATCCATTAACAAGGAACATATGGGTCTGTGAGAATTCTCCTGTACGTCAGCTGTAATTCTGCAGAATGGCATTTGCCTTGTATTGACAAAGCAGTAAAATAAGATGTACATCTGAAAAAAATTCCAGCTTTTGTCTTCAAAACCAGCAAGTGTTCAGTGTCGGAATAAGTGCACCATCATTGGAAAAAAATGTAAAAAGCTTCACACACGCACAATGTAGCTGTCTTAGCCAATCAGCAAACACACAGGTAAAGATGCACAACATGTTTCTGTTTTAGAATTTGCATCATTATGCCCAGAACTGAAATGCAGCTCCATAACCAATACATTCACCATATGACAAAGGGTGTCTTCGTTTTGGGAACCAGTGCTGCAATTAATAAGGCCCTTTTTTTGTGGATTTGGCCTGTAGTGAATGTTTTCAGACTCCTGTTTAGGAATCATATTTAGTTGTGGAGCTAAGCTTCATATTGTAATCGATCTTATTGCTAATTGATTTGTTTGTTTTGGAACGCAGATGACAAAATTTTGAAACGAAAATGCATGTGTATGTAGGACATGATACAGAGGCACTTCAGTTTAATGTAAATCTGATGTAAAGGATGGAAACATTATGTAAATCTAATCAACGTATTAAATGTCTGCCTCAGTGGGATGATGCGTGCTGTCATGATCAGTCTTTCCTAGTTCGGTTTTTAAGTAGGAAATGTAATCTGTATGCTTCACTGATGCCATCGTGCCATCTAGAGATGTAGCACTGTCCATAAAATGCAGGACGTCTGTTGGAGTATTTACTGAAGAAGTACATTACCATTCCGTCCTGGAAAAAGTAATCCAATTACTCATTACTTCCAAGTTACTCACTAAGCCCCATGTTAATGTGTACCAACTAGAACGTATAACAGCCATCGATCCTTCAAATGCTTCATCAAATCATTGCAGTTTTTCTGGTTTTGCAGAGGCAGTTGCACAAATCTGGCCAGTAGATGTCGCTAGGGCAGGAAGTTTTAAATGTTGCAAAACACCAGAACATTTTCTGATGATGATGAATGATTTCTGAAAATGATTCAAAGCTTAAAGCCTTGTTTCTCCCATTACTTAATTGTAAGCACATGCACGAATTGTGCTAACAGCAGACATAGAAGTTTGTTCTAAATACTTTTAAAATAGTTTATTTTTTCTTCTCAAATCTATGAATAATAATGATATGCAGTATAATAATGCATTCATTCATTTAGAACTCTGTGTTACATTACTTTGTTACAGGAAAAAGTATGTGTACTACTGTAAGCATTACTTTGTACCTTATTACCCCAACACTGGTCAAGACACATGCTCCTCACACACTGTCCCACACAGTGAAAAAACAACAACCATCTCACACAGAGCTTGCCCTTTAAGCCTCCTGCTTACCTCCCGGGTTCATACTTGCACCCCAGCGGGAACACTGTTAGGGCTTCACCTGGCTTGAGTGAGGATACCAGTGGTTGTTTAATAAAGAATTTCTTCATTAATTACTCCCACATGTGGCCCAATACAGGCTACACATTGCTATATGTTGTGAAATATTTTGCTATATGGTTAGTGTACTAGAAGCATTTTGTGATGCTATGAGGTTGTTGACTACATTTTCTAAAAGTTCTAAAAGTTACAGAATCTTTAGTGACATCTGGGAAAAGGTTTGGGTGATCTGGAAAAATAACACACACACATTCACGATCTGAAACTGCATCATGATTGTTTTTCATTTCGGTTTGTGCCACGGATTATTTTTGTAACTGAACACAGAAATCCAATAAAAATTTTTACCAATGAAAATGTAACTCCACTAAAGACTGCTTTTGCAGCATTTTGTTTTCAACGTTAATAACCTGAAGATTGTCATGTTTTTGGGGAGGTTCTGTCACAGAGTGGTTGGTCATTTTTGAACTGTTTGGATTTTTATACAAATTATATTGGTCATTCAGAGATGACAACCCTAAGCGTGATCTTTGTGCGCTCTTTAAACCACATAAATGGCAAAAGGCATACAGCATGCTATGAGAAGAACAGCAAATTTGCGTTTTCCTGCTCACCTACTTTACAACCAAAGAAATTCCCATTGCATGTTCTAATGAAGGTTGTAAAATAATGGTTTTGGGATTTGAATGTTGACTTAATGTAGCAGAAAGAATGATTACACAGTTTTCTGATGATATGCGTCAGCACAGCTTTTTAACAGAGGTACTCAAGATTGGGAACTGTTTGCATGTCCCAGCATGTCCAGTTGTGTCTCTCCCATGGTAGCTCATTTATTTAAGCTTCTGCTTTCATAAAGAAGCCAGTGCACTTACAAAGCAATGGAAAACATGTTTGTTAAACAAATGCTGTAGAACACCTGTACATAAATACACTATATGTCATGATATACCTGAACAATTGTTTTTTGTTGTTGTTGGTTGTATTTTTTTTTTTATTTTTTTTTTTTGGGCAGTACAAAGTTGTAAGTTTAGTCACGCGTCCATCGGGGTAAATGTCAGCTGGATTAGTGATTCGAATGAAAAGCGTTGTTGGGCTGGTCTCATGTGCTCAGTTAAGGCACGTTATGGGAATATTTCATTGCTTATGATCTAATTAGCATAGCACAGTGGTGCACTAGTTAACCTCCCAGCTTCAGTGGCCCCCGGTTCGATCCTGACCTGCATGCCTTTAGTCCGGGTACTCTGGTTTACTCCTACAGTCCAATTAAAGATTTAGGCTAATCAGTGTTTCCAAAGTACACTAAGTGTGCAATGTGTAGTTTGTATGTGCCCCACGATGGATTGGCATTGTCTAGGACTGTTTGCGCCTTGTGCACTGTACCCATCGGCTAGGCAACAACTCTCCTGCAAGCATTACTAGGATTAATCAGGTAAGACAATGAAAGAATGGATATATATAGATATATTTTATTATCCCACAAGGGGAAATATTCATGTTACAGCAACAGATAAACAAAAAATAAGAACTAAAACATATATGATCTATAGAATATACAATATGTAAATGTATAGTAAATGTTATTGCACATAACATGATGCACAGTAAAGGGCTGATGTCAGTAGTACATTATGTATTGCAGTGACTGGTACAGGGACTGTGGTAGCCTAGTGGTTAAGGTACTGGCCTCTGGACCAGAAGGTCCAGGGTTCAAATCCCACCTCTGCC
>JAVSBV010129100.1:0-17782 GCA_033117975.1 Parotocinclus spilosoma
TAAATAATAGGATTTGTTTCGGTACTTTAGGATTTGGTCCGAATAAGCGGCTGGTCCCATTAACCGGATTCGACTGTGCAAGAGTGTGAGTGCCTGGTACAATATGGTGTATGGAAGGGAAGGGAAACATGAGCCGTGCACACACTAACCATAAGGCCCTGTAATTATCCTTCACACTTGGCACCACTCGTGACCTAAACATGTGGATCCTTAGACATTCCTTGACACAGATTCTTCAGCTGAGTTTGCTGGCTTCAATCAAGAGTGTCACTCAAAGCATTCCTCAAAGATCTGAAATGTTCTCGATGAACTCTGTTTAAATCCAGCCATGTCAAACTGATGAATCATTAAGGATTATTCACCCTACAGTGAAAGAATAAACAATGTAACCTTGCGGCAACTGAAACTGAGGAGCTTCATTGTGGATGAGTTACTATTTGAACCCTTTGACACTCTTCTGTTCTTCAGTCAGAGTGAAACAGATGGACAGAACTCTCCATTTTCATCAATGATAAGTTGTTTTCAGCAGTGACTACCATAGCTGGTCCAAGCACTGACGTGATGCATGCTAATAAGCAAGCGGCTAAATGAGACCAGTGTAACACAGACACAGCACCTGCACACTGCCACAGACATTTTACGTCACCCACAGCCTGGTTAGCTGTGTTACCTGGCTTGGCTTACAAAATCTTCCTAGTAAGCCCTGACCATCTTCTGTTTCCTTAACGATCCAAACACGTCCAGAGCTGATGCATTCAGGATGGAAAACCGATCTAAATGGGGATGTATATGTACAGGACTAAGAACGAGGGCTAAACGGAGTGAAAGAGTGCACAGACAGTGGGAGGGAGTGATGAGAAATTCAGAGGTCAGCTCAAAGAGTCTGCTCCACAGCCTACATCATGTGGTGTTGCAAACAAAATACAGATGGTCCAGTTAAACTCAGACACCATTGAGTCATGACGCCGAGAGTCTGTGATCCGAGCTGAGACAGGATGAAAGCTAAGAAGAGCTCCTACTAATGAGGGAGTAAAGAAAGAGGAGTGGTGCTCCTTTATGAGGGCAACATCACAAGTATAAGGACTGTTAAAAAGGTTCTAAGCACATGACGAGAAGAATCGCCTCTTAATACTATGTATAACTTAATTCTTCATTAGTCTTTAATTTAAATCATAGCATGGTCCTCCTGGACTACATATAAAGATTGACAGTCTGTTAAGGACTTCTACAGCTATAACATTTAATAAATGTGTAGTCTCTCAAAAATTCTGTATGTATGCAAATGATCATCTTATTCAGATATAAATAATTGTATGACTATATAGGCTTAGGTAATAAAACATGAGAGGGAGTGTGTTATCACAAATTACATTATGGATGTGCTTTGGACGAAGGTGAGTGCCGTAGATGATCACAGCCATGATGTTATTCAAAATAGCACACAGTATTGAGTGTTCTATTGCTTTTATACAAGTTTTTAAAACTAAATAAAAATAAAATGCCCTGAATTCCATTAATCTTCTTTAATACTGACAATATCTTCTGTCAAACAGAAGGTCCACAACAAATGAGTTGTTGCTTTGCAATGGTATAATTCCCTATTGTGTCTAACATAGTATGCTATAAAAGGTTCGTTCAGCACTACCAAGTAATGTTATATTGACTTAAGTTGCAAATAAGTGAAGATTAAAGTGAAAAAACAAAAAATATTAAGAATTAAACAATATAATCTTGCTTTTTATTATGGTTATTGCATTGTTTGTATATGTTTGTGTTCATAAATCCTGTTGTTAGATAACAGTGCAGTTGTTTTTGGTATAAAAAAGCCATGCTGATATTACAAACTCATCTCAAACAGTGATACTGTAGGGTCGGAACTAACTGTTGTATAAAATCCAATAATTTAATGACCATTCCACACTCATGCTGCAAATTATGTTTCACATGACTGTCCATTCCCAGGGCTTCCCAGCAAAAGAGTTGTTCAAAACATCACACACTATTCAGACAGACAGACAGACAGTGCATCCTGGTGACATCACTTTCCTGGTTCAAATTATGTTTAAAAAAAAAAGTTGGTGACATTCTCCCACTGCCACTCACATGCTCATTTTAGGTAATGTCAACATTGGACAGAAGTTGGCATGATTAGCAATCTGACAGGTCTGTGTACTACAGAAACTCTTACTAAGAAGGGTGTGATTCCATAGCCAGCATTACAAACATTTGGTAAAATACCCTTAGGGTTTTATGTCTGCCTGTTTTAACCTGACACATTGAAAACAAGAACTGAAGGCCTGTCTGTTTACTTTCTAATATCTGAGACCTTGCGCAGATGAGACGTGAGCACTTATAGAGGACGTTCTAGATCAATGGATCTGTCAGTCTTCATAATTATTTGACCAGTCTTTGTATACTAATAATATACTACATTCTCTCATTGTCAATTTCAGCAAGTCTACTTACCATAGAGGTACATTTTGTAACTTTATAAAAAACAAACTGTGATCCATCTTTATACTCTCCATACTTAGTTGCCCTCCCCCTTCTGTTCTGCAGTGGTAATGACCCCCACAGATCAGGTACTAATTGGGCGAGGTATCATTCTCAAGACTGCAGTGGCACTGATGTGGTTGTATTGGTAGTATTTGTTGGGCCGGTATGAGCGGATCAGACACAGCAGTGCTGCTGGATTAAAAAACAACAACTACTTTTTAAAGCTTAACTAAGGAAAGCCCCCCCTCAACCAAAAATAGCAAAGCAACAGAGCCCTATTTGCAGCTCATGTGACCACTGGCATATGATTGCAAGATAACTAACACAAACTTTGTAGATGGGCTACTGTACAGGATTTTACATGTACATGGTGGGCAAATAATGTGGGTCCCATCTAACAGAGTGTACAGTGGGGAATCTCCAGCAGGGACTGCTGACCGATCCATTCATACCAGCACAACACACTAACATCACTACCACTGCTGTGTTAATGCAATACTGAGAATGATCCACCATACAAATAATACCTGGGGGTTCTAAACAGAGTGAATTGCACCAGTCTGTAATTGCAGCACTACAAAGTGCCCCTACACGGTCAGTTGAGACTTTAAAAAGAGACAGTGGGTGTAGAAGCAAGGGGGAGGTATTAAGATTGTGGCTGATTGGTGGATATGCGACATTTTGACTGACATCAAGCTTGTTCAGGCAAACGGCAACATGACCGATACTGAAATAATTCTGATATCATCTGCTTAAAGTATATCCAAGTAAACTGCTGAAGACTCTGTGGGAAGACACACTAGTTACACAAAACAGACTGACTTACGTAGGACTGCAATGAAGCTCTGATTGTCCAGGAGTATCCACAATCCAAAACCCATAATCAAGGCTCCAAAGATCTACAGAGAAAGTTGGATAGAAAGGAGAGAGAATTCATTAAACCGGCCAGGAAAAGGGAGAGCAGGGCCTCACATCAGAGTTTACAAGCTGCAACTTGTTCACGCCAAGACACTAAGACAAGAACTGTGTGAGCATGCATTACGTGATATGTGCCAAAATGCCATGTTTAAAGCAACAGAAATGCCTGCTTGCATGTGTTCCTGCCAGTGTACTAGACATTATTCCAAGCCTGTAGGGAGTTACACTGTGTGCTGTTTTCTGGGATCTAAACATAGGTTTTCAAGCCCTCTCTCCCCCTCTGCACATCTGGGACTGATTGGGCCACGGCTCCGCGTGGCAGCAGGGGGAGGAGGGTGTTGCAGCGGATGTGGCCTCTGCTTAAGAACACCATTGCTTGCCCTAAATTTATCGCGTTAATCTTTTAAACGAGGGTCCAGTTCTTGGATCATCTCAAGTCCAGGAGCTGGGACAGAAACATTGCTCAGCATACACAGGAAACATTATAGACATCTGGATTCCTGCAGTTTTAGGGACTAGAGTTGGACTAGAGTGTGCACAACATATTAACAGAAAATTTCAATGTGGCTAAAAGGCTTTTTTCATCTTGCATTTAATTAACTGAGCTACTAACTTGTTTAGAAAATAACTACAACATGTTAAGAGACAAGAGTTTAATACAGATCTCTGGTGCCAGACACCCACATGGCCTAGCAATAAATCCACCAGATCACTGACCTACCATCTTTTTTCTCAGTAAGGTTTAACCCCGAACAGTCGAGGGTATTATCTTTCTCTAGTGCCACAGCTCTGAAACAAATATATGTGAGCGGGTTAATACGCAGTTCCTGGAGAATTGTTTAGGCCTCACGATCATGGCCTGTGATTTAGAGGACGTAAGCCTGGATAAAAGGTTCAGTTTTCTCAATGTGTGGGCAGAGCCAGAGACGAAAGAGTGGTTAACTGCACTGTAATTTTAAGTGCATTTTGGGAGAAAGAGATTTGAGAGCGAGATCAACAATCTATGGACGTTGGATATGATTCATTTGCAAATAATTCAGACTTTTCGAACAAAAAAAAGGGAATGGATCAATATAGGTCAATCCAGTTGCCCTGAATCATTCCTTTTATTTAGCAGAGGGAATTCATCATGACATACATTTAGACCGTAAACAAAACTGACTATAACATCTGTAATTATGAAACAGCCATCAATTTAGCAATGGCTATTAGCCGTTTCACATGTTTATTGTCTGCCTTTTGAACTGCACAGGCTTTAGAAGGCACAAGTAATTTAAAAGACTCAGCTATAAGGATAAAGGGCAACAGACTCAAAACGATCACATCAAAACTTAAGACAATTTCACTACACAGTATGTATCCCCAAAAAAGTGGTTTGCTAGCAGTATTTGTTAGAGTTACATGATAAACATGATAAAACTGGCTTTACATGGTTTGATTTATTCAGTGTGAATTTGCAGTTGCAAACAATATGGCAACATTTAAAAAAATACTCCAAAAATTGTGAGAATAGATTTGCAGTCTTAGGTTATGTTCAGAAAGCAGGTAAAAATCTGATTTTCTTCCTAAATTCCTTGAGTTTTTCAAGCTTTTCTTTTGAATGTCTCCTATATCCAAAATATAGGACATAGTACGTCAACACACATTGATGGTGTCACATGGGAAAGATGTCACACAAATTCCGATTTGGCCGTTAACTCAAATTGCCATGCAGATTGACTTTAATGGACGACACAAAACTCTGGATGTGGAATGTGACAGCAGCAATGGCCACTTAAAAGGCATTTAAAAGGCAACTTAAAAGTGAGATTCAAAGGAACAATGGTCTCTGCAACCATTGTTGCAGCCATGCGCCATGAGTTTTATTGCAACCGGAGATAAGGGAAGTGGTATGAAAATAAATACAGCGCTACTTGAACGATTGTGAGGCCTTCAGAAGGTTATTTTTCTATACAAATGTGACCTAAAACAAAGATTTTCACAGAAGTTCTAAAATTAGATAAAGAGAGCTCGAGAAACTAAAAGATCAAATGTTATAAATGGCCATATATTTTTTGTGAAAAATGATCCAATAATGTATGTGAGTGAGTGTCAAACGTATGTGAAGCTTTGCATTCAGTATCTGGTGTGACCCCATTGTGAATCAATAACAGCAACTGAATTGAAAAGTTGCTCAATCCTTCACATTGGCTCTGAGGAGTCCATTATTCCACAGTAAACAGCTTCCGCTCTAAGATGTTTTCTCTTGAGATTCAGTTCATGGTCAGCTGTCCTGACATTTACCATTAAAATTTGCAGGTATTAAACAGAATGGTATGCCAACGTTAATGGAGCAAAATAAATGTTATATTTAAATGCAAAAAGTAATTAACTGATGGCCAGTTTTTAAAAAAGTTGTGACCCTTGTCATTATGACGCCTATGAATAGCAAGAGAAAAACTTCATCTCTAGTATTGAGTCATATATGCAGAAATTCTAAAGAGTTTACAAACTTTCAAGCTCCACTGTATTAAAGCTTCACTCCATTAAATGATGAGGACCATTTAAGATAAACACATCATTAAATATTATCATTAAAGTAATATTTTTCTATATTACACAAAATGTTAAATGTCCAGTGGTCATGTAAAAAAAATCTGCATTTATTACCACTTTATGAATACATTTTTAACAATGAACAATGAACAATTCTTGTTGCAACTAGCGGAAAACTGTTTCATAAGCTTGTGTGGCACATACTGTTTTTTTTATTAGCTATTCTTAATTTCCCATAAGTGTGGATGTAAAAGAAATCAGTAAGAGAAAATTGTTTGATGACCTATGAAGACCCAGTGTGCATTCTTACCTTGTATAGAGATTACTGAAGATTTTGGAATGTATGAAAAGGTTGATCTATGCCTAAAGTTATATCACATTACAGCATTAATATGTTAGGAAAAAACAACTGATTTAAGAATATAAATGCAACTTACAAAGAAGAGGAGGTTGAAGAGAAACAGAAAATACTTTGTGGCTGTGATGCAACCTTTCCCCATTTTGGTGACTCTAAAGTGGAAAAGAAGGAAGATGGTCAGTAAACACTTCATCTCATGATATACACAAGCATTGTACAACGTGGCAGACTGTAAAAGACAGCTAGAATTGTTTTTTTAAACTTGGTTTGTACAATTTTAAAATTGCAATCTTAATATGTAGCTTTTTTAATTGACTTTCGTATATTATTGGATTAATGTAGCTCACACACTATCACGGACTATCCTATGCATATTCTTTAGATCTACAAAGAAAGTGCCATAAAATATTATATTATATAGTATTTAGTATCTTGCAACCATATGCAGTCCTGCACTGCTTATAAAGGGTCAGTCCCACTCTTGTCAGAAAGAAAGCAACGACCGCTGGCAGATAACTGTGTTTTCTAGTGGGAGGATAGAGCTATGAACTACAAAACAAACATGGTATGACAAAGATTTCAAATTAACATTTATTTTATAAACCTAAAAAACACTAAAGTGTATTTTAAAAGTTTCTCCTGTTAACCCCCTCCTTATCTTAGGGCTGGGGCCAGAATGCTATTTGTGCAGGCAGGGGTACATTAATGCACCCCTGTGCAAATCCCACTCAGGATTCATAAACAGCCTCAGAAGCTGCCGTTTCCTGCAGCTCTCTTATACCACTAAGCCACCAAACCTGCAGGCTAAGGTCATAGACTGTAAAATCACAAGATCAAAACAAGCCTTACATTGATCAAAAGAATATATACAAAAATCCGAATCAGAAATAAATGGTATTGCAGCACGCAACCAAACATGACTGCTCCCAGGATTCAATGTACCACAGTGAACAGAACTAGTATCTACAGTTGCAAGACAAACAAATTAATCCTTTGGAATTACATAGATTTCTGTTATTCATTACCCATTAAATCCATTTATTATCCATTCACTGTACAATGAAAAGTATGAATAAGAACATTTTTTAAGTCAATCATCTGACAGTCATACAAATCTAAAAGGACCTCATGACAGACACAAACTGCAGTGAAAGGTGAAAACTTAAAAAAGATGCTTTAAACTACCTACAAAGTGACATAGTCTTGCTACTATATGCATACAGTACTGAGCAAAAGTTTTAGGCCACCATTATATTAGTTGCCATTGTTTTAGCAATGATATTATGAACATACAGAATTATTTCTTGGGAAATCTGTCTAGGAATTTTCAGAAAAAAACAGCTTCTTTAAGCTACAACAAAAAGCACAGTGTGAAAAAAGCAGCAATCCTTATACCTACTGTGAAGCATGGCAGTGGTAGCATCAGGGGTTTTTTTTAAACTTTGCTTATTTACATTTATGTTATTTGGCAGACGAGTCTTACAACCCAAGCAGTTGTGGGTCAACGGTCTTGCTCAAGGACCCAAAAGTGGCA
The DNA here is from genome assembly GCA_033117975.1 of Parotocinclus spilosoma. Classification (NCBI taxonomy): domain Eukaryota; kingdom Metazoa; phylum Chordata; class Actinopteri; order Siluriformes; family Loricariidae; genus Parotocinclus; species Parotocinclus spilosoma. Next base: position 7,842 of record JAVSBV010129100.1, read on the forward strand.
GTTTGACAGAGGGATATACACCCTGAACCTTCTGTCCAGTACCATAACCACTAGGCCACCATCACCACTGCCTAAACACCTTGTACTCATTGAAGGAACAATTAACTATTATACTACACTTAAAGATGACGGGTTATGTTATGTCACAGGTCAGCGATGGGGACAACACAGGCTACTGTTAACCACATGAACCATGTACATTCTGATAGGCGGTGACACCCAAGAAGACGCTCAATATGTTCTGATCCCATCAGAGCAGCGTAAGGGACAATACCAGGAATGAGTCATTCTATGTCATAAGCACTAGAGCTCAGCACCAGTCTTCACTGATGCTAGGCTCTGATTCATCAGTTGGCTTAAAGTGATGTGAAAGAGGTCTTACAGGAGTACCATCAATTTAAATGCATGGATTTGACAGACAGGGCTCCAGCTTTGTGGTGCCAAGGAAACAGGAATGACCTCAGGCTGAATGACTACAGTGTGAATAATACCAACAAGGCGACAGCCGAGTGTCTTGGTACTAGAAAGCACTTAAAATCTAAAGAATGTGCTGGCTATTTTTATATTCTTAAGGAAAATAGCATCCTGATCATTAGAACTTTACAACTTCAGCTGTATCTTACCACTTCCCAAAGTATGGCCTTACTTCACTATAGTAAACAGCAATTCTCTTTGCAACAAATACCCAAAGGTAACAGTTGCCAAAATTGACAACACACATCTTATGAAACACTGAATTATTCTAGACAACAAAACAAAACTTCAGATTTCTGCTGCTTGAACAATAGCACTACTCTGCCATCACCACTGGTGATGACTAAACAACACAGTCACAAAGGTTTTTAGTGACAGCAGGTAAGTTAACAGACTACTGGACAGTTTTCCTTTGTCTGCAAAACAACGTTAGCTTCCAGGACATTTATCTGTGTGGGAAAAGCATCTGAAAGGTAAACTAACACACACTGCAATGGATTTCAACCTGTACTGCCGGTTGAGCCCTGGCAACCCACGGCTCTGAACCGGATTAAATAGGTATGAATATGAATGAATGAATAAATGAAATATTATGTCTTCCTCTAATGCCTTCTTTACTGTCACAGTTAGAAGTTACAGAGAAAATTATTTTTGGTATTGACACCAAATTCAATCCAACGAACCGCAACCATTATTTGCACAACATTAGCAAAATAATTGACGTATAAAAGACGTTATAAAATAACATATAAAAAATGATAATTTTAGCAAGCAAATATCTGTCTTGAGCAATTGTTTTCTCGAGTAAATATCTACCTAGTATTACTTTAGTGAAATACAGCATTTGCTCGGCTATTACATTTACTCTATAACATGGAATTAAAGTACTTACTGAAATGTTTAAGTTTCAAAATTTTGTTTAAAACAAGTTCTTTATATGTAGTATTTAATGTAATTTGGAGTTAAAAATTCAATCAAACACCCAGCCGTAATGTACATCAATGTTCTGACTGTTGCTACTATTGTTTTGCTGAACCATGGAATTTCCCTGAGGTCATGTTGTTACCAGATGGCAGCATTTAACTGGTCAGGTGTTTTATCTGCCATATGAGGTCATAAGTGGCATCATTTCTGTAGATCTACAGTACTGTGAAAAAGTCTTAGGGCACCATTTGAGTACATAGACTCTTGTTTTAGCAACCATATAACATTATATCTCAGTCTTTGTATCACAACACAAACAGAACATTTCTTTGACTATTACGTACTGATGATTCCAAATGTGACATTTTTTTAAATCCACTCATTAACAATATGTTGGTAATTATACCTTTATTATATTGCTAAAACAATAAATGTAATGGTGGCCTAAGACTTTTGTACCATACTGCATATGAACCATCAGAAGCATTTCTAGTGTGATGCCTTAGGACACAGGCTCAGTTTATCTATGTATGTTAATAGTTCCTGCCAGATATATTAACAGTGTGCAGAAAAGTACTGTAGCTCGTATTCAGTGTTTGTACTAGCTAAATTATTGCAAACTGCACCGTCATTAATTCTTGTTCTATATACCATTCAATGTCTATACATGTATATATTCACAGATATATATATACATAAAAAACTGAAACTATACTATACTGTATATTCGTTATATCCTATTATCCTATTATAAGTACCAGTGATATAGACTTAAGTTCATTCTGCTTGTAAAAGAAAATGAAGCAAAGTATTTTAGCCTTTTTAAAACAACACAATTATTCCTGACAGGGTCTTGATGAAAAGAAAGATGGTTCACACTTAGCCAGCCTTAAAAACCTTGTTTCCTGTAATGCTAGACATTAAACTTGACCAGTAATATATTCACAAAGCATAGCAACAAAGCAAATCGCACCAGCTCCTCCAATGTGTCCTTTATCTTTTCTCTGACACAAAGCGTGTGAAGAAAAGCATGTTCCTTACTATTTCCATGCTATTTTCTTTACCAATCATAACAAGGAAACTAAACAAAACAGAAAGGACAAAAGCCAGGAGGGACAAAAGTCTGAACCTAAGTCACTGCTGGCCTGATGAAAGCAAATACAAAAGATAGATTCTCCATACAATGAGTTCAGTTATCTGAGGGGACACATCCAGACACGCAACCAACGCCAGCTCTGGGATAAACAGTCTAAAATGTGTCACAATCCACCACTTATTAAAATTTAATTAGGCCAGCACATCACAGAGAGTGGATCAGATTGCTCTACTTGGCTTTTTGCTCTACTTGGCTTTTGTTCTCCCTTAACAATGCTCTCTTTTTTAATTGCTCACAATCAGCTATCATTACTGCACATTATTATACAGTAAAAAAGGAACTTAAAGAAATAATCCTGCATTTTCAACCTGGTTTTCATCCACATACAATTTCAAAATGTTATACTGTACTAAAGAAAAACAGCTCTGTTTACTTTCTTCTAATTGAAGCTTGAGGACAATCAGTGAGGCAATCAGTAAACATTTACGCAAAACACATTTTCTTCAGTCAAAGGCATTTTTGAAGGAACCTTTGAATCTTTATTACATGTTCTCTCGGAGACTACGTTTATACCTAGAGATTTTGCTCAAACCAAACTTAATCTTTTTGACTGCAGATTCTGACTGATCCGCTTACATGCACAATAAATTAAACAATTTGATAAAACTCTATATTTACACTATATGAGCACTTCAAGCAATCTATGGACATGTGTGGAACACCATTAGAAATGTGTAGGGAAAACATAAAATGTGCATATTAAACATTTATAGATACATTATTGTAAGAACCCACAGTGCTTTATTTGCATAAAGACTTGTTTGGATGATCTTAATTTGCTTTAAGAAAGTTTTTGACTGCCCAACCTGCTGACTACACTAAATATCGAATCAGCCAAGCGTTTGTCAGGATGCAATTGTACTGTGCTGTGTTTATACATAAACGGTTTAGACTCACCTGTTTGATACAGCTGCCTGTTAATGCAAATATCTAATCAGCCAATCACATGGCAGCAGCTCAATGCAGGTACACATTAAGATGTTAAGATGTTAAGATGATCAAACCGAGCATCAGAAAGAGAAAGGGAAGTGTTTTGTAAGCTTGAACATGACTAGAAGGGCTGCTCTGAGTATTTCAGAAACTGATGATCTACTGGGATTTTTTTTTTTACACCCAGTCTCAGTTTACAGAGAATGGTGCGAATGTGTTAAAAAAAATAAAATAAAATATCCAGGGGCGGCACTTTGCCATGGCAAAAATGCCTTGATTTCTGCTGCAACATTCACATGGAAGGGTCAGAATCTGGTGTAAACAACATGAGAGTTTGGATCCATCCTGCCTTTTATCAACAGATTCAGGCTGGTGGTTGTGGTATAATGGTGTGGACGATATTTTTGGCACAATTTGGACACCTTAATACCATCTGAACGTCATTTATACACCACACCAAAAACCCACGATGCCATGATGAGACTTTTTTTTCTTGACTATATTAACTCAAGATTCACAGTGTGTTAAGTATAGTGCTTACAAAAATTAGGGGATATTTCATTATCTGATAGTTCACTTTGAAATGACCCCTCATTTTTGTATGCAGTTTATTTCAATATGTTGTAATAAGTCTCCTAGTTTCAATGTTGCCATAATTCAACTGCCCTGTAAGATTGTCAAATTAACTCAGTTCTCAGCTGGTTTCCCAGTCAAAATTACAGCTGTTGATAACTACACGCATGCTACTGTTCTAAAAAGCAGCAAAGAATGCCATTTGTTCAGGGGGCTAAAACGTATATGTACCACTGTACACTTGAGGTGTGCGTGCAAGTACATTTGGCCTTTTACAGGTGCTGAGAGGAATTTTATAGTTTGCCTAAAGGGTAGACAGGCTCAATTTGAAGTTCATCAGCATTCAGCTCATCCTGATTCACTGGTTAACACCCCGTGGCCCTTCCTTCATCTAGCCCCCCTTTGCACACACACATGCTGAGACACAGGGCCAGCTTTGATTTCCCACCACAACAATAGCAGCTTTCAGTGATGCTTTTCACAGCTAACAAAGGGAGAAACTCTACACACACCAAGGATGCAAACTAGCTCAGATTTACCACGCCGCACAATGCAACTCAGTTAAGAGATCCCGGCTTTGGAAATAGCCAGCGTAAAATTGTTTGAATAGCCTGCAACTACCCTAAAATAAGCCTACAGACTTATCCACTGGGTAAAACTAGACTGCTTTATGTGGGTTACTGAACTTGACAGCGAACGGCCCCACAGATGGCCCAATCCAGCACCACATGAAAGCAAAACGATTGCACAGACATCTAAAGCCCATTCTCTCCGTCCCATGAATGGCAGGCAGGTTCCTAAGGCAACTATAGAGCAGGAACACAAGTAGCTCTTCTTGAGAAAGCAAACAGTCTCACGCTCGCCACCAGTGTTACTGACTGCATGTAAACAGGAGATAAAAGTCTTAACAGAATCACACCAACTCATCTTTCTCTACTCAGTTCAGCCAAGAACAAGGGCCACATTCATTTTAGAGGGTTAAATCTGGCACCTGAAGTCAATGACCAACTACATCCTCTTATGTTAGAGTGGGTTTATTGAGTGGTCCTCAGAAAGCCAAGAGCAACAGTTAAAGTGTCATTGTAGCCAGAGGGCTAATTAGCTCTTTGAAATACAAACTGAAAGTTCTCAGGGTAGATTAAAGTACATGAAAGGATCTTAATACCAAATTTCCTGTATGTTTAAAGCAACGGAAATGCAGTCCAACCGGATGATCGTCGCTAAACCTGAGTGTAAACACCTGGTGAAGGATGACAACACCAGTTTAATGTGGACACCATTTCGGAGCCCGAAACGTACACCGTTTACACCACAGGAAAGGCAACCAAGACTTAAGTGAAGGGCTTAGTGCAAATGTTTTATGTGGTAACTCGTATCTGCTACTCGTGCCAGGTTGTACTAACATTTTTGTGTTCAGCATATTTCCAAGTTGACCTACATTCAGAGCTGCACTCTCATAATGAGGGCATTAACCCCCAGTGACAGATGTCCCATTAATTCAATGGGAAAAAAAAAAAAAACTCTGATGGACACAGAACCATTTGAATCTCTATGAATAAATCGAAAGGAATTCAAACGTAGAGAAAATAGCTAGTTTGTTTGCTGGCTGTATTTATAGTCTCTTAATTGAACGCAAATGTTAACAGTCTAGTCCCAGTGGGCTCAACGCGTAACAGATGATTATACAACACATTCAAAGGGAAGACTGGACTATTATAAGATGTTATTAAAGGAATCTGCTTTTTTTCTTTTAACTCATATCAAAAGCACAGCTGCAGCTTACATATCGCATCCATTCAGTGATTTCACTAACGCTAAAAGAAAAAGAAAGACTTGAATTGTTTGGAACACACGATGCACAGTGTCCTTATGCTTCCGTTATAAGCCATTATTTTAAGTACATGTTTTAATATTTAAAAAGTATCCAAAATTTATGGAGTAACCACGTTGTAAAAAGACACAAGGCTTGTAAATATGCACGTGTTCCTTTAAGTAAAGACATAACTACAGCCAGCGTTATGCTATCTACATCAAACGAGCTCGCGCTTAGCTTTTTTGTAAACAAGCAGAAACGTTTTTACACTTTCACTTTTTTAGACGAACACTTCACTACTTTTAATGTGCATGTTACGCATGTAGGTTTTAAATAAGACTGCATGGCAAACTTCAGCTTATAAAAGCAGTCCAGTCTGGCTTTTAGTCAAAAGACTGTTTTTCATTCCGAATGCACTGGTTGAACCGAGACTGAGCCACATCAGCGCTGCAGAACACACATGTTACAACGAAACATTCCGGAGTATCTGAGATTAAAAGTTATACACTACACAAATCCACATTTTGCTTTTAAACTAAGTTTACAAAAACAAACAACAATACAACAAAGATTGATCTGAGCAGTTTTTTCGGTCTACCGCAAACCTACTACGCTATTTGTTATTCAGTTAGTTTAAAGCAGATACTCACATATGCGTTGTTGTTGTTTGAAAAGTAGACGAGCCTCTCTACAGGATCAGCAGCCTGAGAATGTGTTGAGTAACTACTGATCCCAGTTTTCACTTCAGCTCGATTGAAGAGTTCCGTAAAGCGCCCTCCCTCCTTCTCCACCAAGCGGTAAAGATCCAGATCACATCTCCGTACAGAGAGGAAGTAGAGAGGATGATACAAGCTGTGAGCTAAACCATCTGTCAACATAACCACTAACTAAGAGCAAACGGAGGAGGAGATCATGCCTTCCACTCTAGATATACAGTTTGCACACGTAGATAAATATGGATTTAGTACACAGAGTTTAGCAGAAGAAAGGTTTTGTAGTATGCCTACAGCACACCGAGTAAAAGAAGAGTTTAGTAATACAGCACACCGAGTAAAAGAAAAGTTTAGTACTACAGCACACCGAGTAAAAGAAAAGTTTAGTAATACAGCACACAGAGTAAAAGAAGAGTTTAGTAATACAGCACGCAGAGTAAAAGAGGAGTTTAGTAATACAGCACGCAGAGTAAAAGAGGAGTTTAGTAATACAGCACGCAGAGTAAAAGAAGAGTTTAGTAATACAGCGCAGTGAATAAAAGAAGAGTTTAGTAGTACAGTGCAGTGAGTAAAAGAAGAGTTTAGTAGTACAGCACGCAGAGTAAAAGAAGAGTTTAGTAATACAGCACGCAGAGTAAAAGAAGAGTTTAGTAATACAGCACGCAGAGTAAAAGAGGAGTTTAGTAATACAGCAAAGTGAGTAAAAGAACAGTTTAGTAGTACAGCACAGTGAGTAAAAGAAGAGTTTAGTAATACAGCACGAGAGTAAAAGAAAAGTTTAGTGGTACAGCACACAGAGTAAAAGAAGAGTTTAGTAATAGCACAGTGAGTTGAAGAACGGTTTAGTAGTACAGCAGACTGAGGAACAGTTTAGTAGTACAGCACAGTGAGTTGAAGAGTGGTTTAGTAGTACAGCACAGTGAGTTGAAGAGTGGTTTAGTAGTACAGCACTGAGTTGAAGAGCGGTTTAGTAGTACAGCTTGTTTAGAAGGAAGGTTAGTGGTATAGGTTTAATGGTGCAACACGTTTAGTAGACAAAGGGTTAAGTATAACCTGGTTGGTAGAATATGAGACTAGTACAACATTTAATAGAATGTAGGGGGGGAAAAACTGGGTTTAATACATCATGTACTATAATCTGAGTTTAGTACAACACATTTAGTAGAATTTGGGTTTAATATAAACTTAATATAATATGGAATTAGTACAGTAGAAGGTGATTTTAATACAATGTAATGGAATGTGGGTTTAATACTCACATTTTCATCTACTTGATCCTTCACAGGGTGACAGGAGAGCATAGACATCCACACGTACACACAGGACACTTTAGAAACTTAACATAACATGCATTTGGACTGTGTGAGCAAGCAAGAGTACCTGGAGTAAATCGAATATGGATAAAGTAGAATACTGTATTGTAATACAAGTAGACTAGAATATATAACACATTGTCGATTGTGGGTTTAATACAACATGCAGTGGAATATGAGATTAATAAAACCCAATAAATATGGATTTAGTAAAGCACAGTAGAAAATAGGTTTAAATACAACAAGTATGGGTTATAACAAAGAATATGGATTTAGTACGACATGGCAGATGTTTTTAATTGTACTTCTTACAAAAACATTAGTAGATTACGATTGTAGTACAACACGTACTATAATATGAGTTCAGTACAACATTCTTAGTAGAAATGGGTTTAGTAGAACCTGTTTTGTACACTACAGGTTTAGTACAATACACTCAGTCAAATATGGATTTAGTAAAACAGGCAGTAGAATATGAATTTAGTGCAACACAACGACCAATACGGACTTGACCGCTACTTATCCAAGTACATGTATTTATTTCTAAATTACATCCCACCCTCAAAGTGAGGTAGAATTGTCCTGAGACCTGTAACCAAACAAATAAATACCAGTAAGGTCTCATGACTTCATACAATGGTCCATACTGTTGTACAACAGTTTATATTTACTGGATACTTATGTATATACCTAACATGTCAGTAAATAAATATGTAAATATCTCTGCAAAATGCCTTTTTGTCCGTGTTCACTACGCAAACAAGAATGCACACCCTTTTGCTGGATGTAACTCAAGTAAATCCGGAATGGTGATGTGTTTTAAGATGCCGTGTCAATGTAATGAAAGGCCTCACAGTAATTACCGAAGTTCTAAATAAGGTGTACTGATTATAGTGAAGCGTGTTGTGCACAGTAGGGATTACTGGTAGACGTGTACCAGGCAGCAAGTCACACAGTCAATACTGTCTTTTGAAAATATTTGATCCTGGTCTCTCTAGTTTTTTATTGATCCTCGGTTGTAAAATGGGCGACAAAGTGTTTCGAGGCCATACAATATTGCAAGGGACATTGTGACCTTACTCTAACAGTATAACAGTGCAGATTTAGCTATGCATACAAATGAAACTGACTATTCCAGGAAGCTCCTGCAAGGACAAGTGGTGAACAATAGCCCATGAAAAATTATAAATACTTCAAAGAAACTCCTGTTTTCTAGTCGTAAATAAACATTGACAGACAGGATTTTCAAACCTTTAGCAAATAAACCGTAATGGTTTAAGGCTATTTGCAGAAATAGAACCACTAAAGACTATTAGATAAGATCAAGAAGTGTTGGCATGGTTGGAGTCCATGTCATGGACTTTCTTCAACATTCAAATCACCTAAACTCCATCCAGCACTTACAGGGGGCACTTGAAGACAGAAAGCCAAGCATTTACCATCACCACAAGATGCTCTTTGGAATATTGTGAAAGCAGCACATTCATTAATGGTCTCAGACTTTTGCCCTGCACTGGACGCCATTCAAACTTCTGCATCACAATTTTACCAGAGATGCAAATTATTGCATAGCACAGATCACATATGCTTACACAGACACGGGTAGAAAATGACAAAGCCACATAAAATAAGCAGACACATGAACACACATCCACACAAGTCAATTACAAGGTGTCTCAAAAGCACACATGCAATTAACCAACTTATAAATCTGAGAATTGCTCGCAAAAATGGACACCCACATACTAAAGTTTGACCAGCATGAGATTATACTTTACTTTGCCTGTACATAATCAACATGGCTAGTATTACCACAAAAAGGGAAAGTATTATTTTGGGACACAGTGTACACACACTCAATAGTGAAAAGAACTGGATACAGTCGATTCCGGTTAATAGGACCACCGGTTAATGGGACCAGCCACTTATTCGAACCAAAACCTAAAGTACTGAAACAAATCCTATTACATACGTGTAATGTTATTCGCTTATTTGGACCAAAATTCCGCTTAATCGGACCAAAGAACATGTACAGTATGTAATAT
>JAVSBV010129109.1:0-32332 GCA_033117975.1 Parotocinclus spilosoma
ATGCCAGAGACAAAGAGTTTCTTCACGGATATTACATACTGTACACGTTCTTTGGTCCGATTAAGCGAAATTTTGGTCCAAATAAGCAGATAACTTTACACGCATTTAATAGGACTTGTTTCGGTATTTTAGGATTGGTCCGAATAAGCGGCTGGTCCAATTAACTGTTGGTCCTATTAACCGGAATTCACTGTATATATATATATATATATATAGTCCACAGAAATAGGGAATATTTTTTTGTGAGCAGACAGGTGTGCCACAAGATAGAAAGACAAAAAGCCTTTGGCGGCTAAAGCCATAAAGTGTGCAAAGTTAATTGATTTATTTAAGCAGTCTGCAGGTGATAATGAGGAAAGTGTGGACAGAAAAGACGTAGAGATGGTAAGAACAGGGAGCACTGCTTTGTCATGATTACATGCCCTGTGATGTGAACTAGCTAAATGTACTAACTAACACTGGGGTTCACTGGACGCATGATGTGCACAGACGTTTAGGGAAGCGTACAGTAAATATCTTAAGTGTGATCAAACAATTGGCCATGAGATTTGAGTGTAAATGGGCAATTATCATTTTCTTCTTGAGTAGTCATCAATTAGGCCTAGGTATCACCAATTTTTCAAAGAATGACGCGTGTGTAACACCCAGCGAGGGCAGGAAGAGAGACGTTTAGTACAGATGCCAACAGTTATGAGAATAGAGGAAAGGCAATGATTAAGACAATTAGCACTCAGTTAATTAAGTCGTTTTTCAATAATCATGAATTGATCGACACACGTTCTAATATTTAATTAGGGTTGTGTGTATTAAATTGAAGCCACTAAAAACAAATCCTTGCCCTGCTTGTTGCCAGTTTGCCTCTCCTACACTTTCATTCGCCAGCGTGTTCAGTACCTGTACCTGTATCCCATGTATCTGCATGCGTTCATATTTATGCGTCTCGTTTGTTCAGTTCTGTGTGTTTCGTACGTTGGCATTTTCCCATTCATCTACCCCTTTGAATTCGTCTGCTGGTGCTCGTGCTTTGATCTCTGCCCGTTTCCTCAAGTACCCCCTGCACTTGCCCCTATGTGCTCTGTCTGCTTCTATTTAATGAACAACTCTGTGCATTCATCTCCCTCTCTGGACCCTGCCTGACAGTGTAATATGAATATACATGAAATGCCCATCATGATACGACTGACCCACCCTGAGGAACGCTGACACATGACTGGGACTGTGGTGGTCTAGTGGTTAAGTCACTGGATAAGTCACTGGACCAGAAAGTGGTTAAGTCACTGGACCAGAAGGTCTAGGGTTCAAATGCCACCTCTGCCCCGGTGTCCTGTACCCCGGTGTCCTGAAAACCACACAACTGGATTTTTGACACTGGGAATCACAGAACCTGGGCTTAATGGTGCCAGTGACACCAAACAGTGAATCACTGGACAATGGCTCATTTGGTGGAGTGCTGGTTCACCGAGCTGAACCATCCTGGTTCCAGGTGCTTCTGCCAAATCCAGGTGGATCAGAGGTTTCATACATGTCCTGTACCTTAAAGGTCCTACCCTTTTGTAGGCTACCAAGACTATGTGACTGTGACTGTTCTAGCCTAGTGGTAAAGTTCCAAGTCCCACCTTTGGCACACCACTATTGAGTCCTTCATCAAGACCCTAAACCCACAATTGCTTGGATTGTATCAAAGTCCAGAATTTGAACATATACGAAAAAGTGAATCAAACTAAAATGTCATGGGTTGCAGCTCTACATCTTTTCAGCCAAAGTCATAAATGAGTACAGATTTGAAGTGACTTGAATATTTGTCTGCACTTTTTTGGACGGATGCCATAAAAGTGCTGCAGGTGTTCGCGGTATCTTAAGAGAAATAAGAAGCAGATTAATACCACATGCTTGTGTTTACGAACACATGCGCCAGTGTGTTGGAGCTGCAACGTGGGTGGTATGAGGATGGTGCACATGCCGGTATGTAGCTCCTCTTTCTGCTGGCAGCCTTCGAGCCATCATGCTTTAGCTGCCAGTTTGTTCTGTAGTGTGAGGGCTGGAACAGATGGAGTGATTTAATTGATATCAGGCTTGATGTTGGCATGCGTGTGTTTATGCATACATCTAAATATGTTTGCGAAAAAGAAAATGCTTCAGTGTAAAATATAGTCCCTCTAAGCAGTGCCTTGTTTAGAAGGAACATACCCAGGATATTGGAAAGGAAATGAAGGCGTGTTTTTTCCACTGTTCAGGAAGGTTGAAGGTTGGTGTATAGAAGGCCAGCGATGCAGCCTGACTAATAACAAACAGTGTGCTAAATATACCAGCAGTCACCAGTTTGGAGGCAGCGATGCACATCATCTCTTCTATATGAGCAACACACGGTCACTTTTGGTGATCTTGACGCTGTACATCTTCTGCTTATGTAGCAATAATTACTTCCTGGGCAAAGATCCATAGACACCCATTCTAATTAGTAGGCTATTTGGCTATGAATAGTGCACATGCACTATACAAGGTGTGATGTTCTGCCAGAAACTCTAGCAGTTATTAAACGGGTAAACTGGTGACATGGCCATAGGGGGTGGGGGGTGGGGTGTATGGGCGCTATTGGCTACAGTCAGCGTGTATTGATGCCAGAGATAATACAGAATGTACTGTACAACACAGTTATGCCAGTGGCTACAGATATTGTGGACTGCTGCCATTGGTATTATATTGGGATTGGATACAGCCTCCAAGAATGGGGATGTAAAACAGAGTGTATAACATGATGTCACTGGTTATACAGATTGTATATTACGATAGTATTGGTTATACAGAGTATATAATGCGATGCTGTTGGTTTTACAGAGTGTATAACATGATGGCACTGGTTATACAGATTGTATATTATGATACCATTATACAGAGTATATAACATGATGGCACTGGTTATACAGATTGTATATTCTGATAATATTGGTTATACAGAGTATATAATGCAATGCCGTTGGTTATACAGAGTATATAACATGATAGCACTGGTTATACAAATTGTATATTATGATACCATTGGTTATACAGAGTATATAATGCAATGCCGTTGGTTATACAGAGTATATAACATGATGGCACTGGTTATACAGATTGTATATTATGATACCATTGGTTATACAGAGTGTATATTGTAACACCGTTAGTATATTTCTGTGACACCGTTAGTTATACAGATAATGTGGTGTGACACAGTTGGTTTTGTGAATGTTGTATTGATGCCAGTGGCTGTAGTGAGTAGATAATGTGATTCCATCGATCATGCAGAGTACATATTAATGCCAGTGGCTACGGAGATCGTGTCATGACGTCATTGCTTATACAGATTTTCTAATGTGACACAGTGGTCATGCAGTGTGCGTACTGATGCCTGTGGATATAGAACGGTTATATTTTGATACTGATTACACGGCATGTATATTATCAGTGGCTAAAGATATCGCATACCAGTATATCTACCAGTTGCTAAGGAAAATGTAAGGCAGAAAACAGTAATTAAGTACATTTACTCAAGTACCACTTGCACTTAAGTACCAAAGAGTATTTCTGTTATTTCACTTTCTACATTCAATTCAAGTTAAACGTGTACTTTTGACGCCACCACACCACCACCTATAGTTTCATAAAACAGTGGTAACAGAGTGGCTATGTTAACTGGGTTAGGATTTGATTTAAAGCAAGCATTTAAGGATTAGCAATCATTGTTATAGATACAATTTAAAGCCACTGTAATTTAGAACATCTGAGCTTTTTATTATTTAGGTTTCACTGGATCAGCAAGAAAAAGAACTGTGTTAGGGTTCCTACCTTCCCCCGGTGCGTTCGGCCGTCCTCGCCGGTCGCCATTACAGAGCTATCGGTGGGACGGCTTTATATCCATTATCGTAATTATGCCCTGATCCCAAACAGCTGCTTCACGTCCTATAAAGGCGTGGTTTTTGGCGCTGTTTGGGGCCAGGTTATCATCATTCCATCGGGATTCCATCTCCCTTTAGTTCGCGCGTCTAACCACCAGCACCCTTGCGCCCTTCCGCGTTCCCTAGAGATAGTAGTAATGTCCGGGGGCTTATTAGGGCCGATGGACGTGTATGGGCGGGTAACCCCCGAGGTATTTAGTTTGTTAGGGGCACTTTAAGGGTTTTCCCGTTCTGTACTCGTGCCCTCCTCGCACGGTCTGAGCTTGCGCTCTTCCGTCGTCGGTACCTACCTAGCCTCACTCCAGTCGGGGTATTCGTCCTGAATAGGACGTGCCCTGGTCTGGCTTCTTCGCTTCCGAGCTCACGCTCAACCTCTGGCGCTTCGGCGCTCCTCGCGATCTATTCTCATTCGTGCTCCTTGCGCACCCGAGTTTATTTTCGTGTTCTGGCACTTCTTGCCTTTTGTGTGTTATTCACACTCGCGCTACAAGCGTGCCCCAAGCTTATATGCTCGCCTTTTTGTGCATATATTTGTGCACCTTTTTGGCCACTTTCGCGATTTCTTCGCCTCCCCGCGCTTTCGTGTTAGCGCTAACGCTCGCCCTCTGCACTCTTTAGAGCTTAACCCTAGTTGGCTGCTCTCTCCAAACAAGACACGCTAGAGCAGCCACCCGGTAGTGCGTACGCGTCCCGGCATGGCATCCTGGCGCTCTGGCGCTTTTGCGCTCTCTTGAGTCTGACTGTAGTTGGCTGCTGACTCGAGATATGCCCCGGCTAGAGTAGCCACCGTGCAACACACACTCTATAAGTCGTGTCCCGGTATGGCTTTCATTTAATTGCATGCACATTCGAGATCGCGCTTGCTCCCTGGCGTTTGGACTCTCTCCGTGCCTCGCCATTTAAGAGAGCAACCTCGGCGTGCCCCTTTATCCTTTTGTTTTTTTTTGTGTTAGGAGCCTTCCGCTCTGCTCTTTATCCCTATTCAGTTCTTCTAGATTATTTTCCTATTCGTATTATACATCGTGGGATATGCTTATCCCGTATACCTGGGTTCCAATAAAAATCACCACATCTCGTAACATTTTTACTGTTAACCAGATATTACCATATTGACATAGCCTTTTTAAGCTAACATAATGTAAATATAGGTATAAAGGGTATACATGGGAAAAATACAGTCGATAAATGTGTTAGTAATACAGCTGAAAACATGAGTTTAACGCCGCTGTCTACACAGCATCCCTATTGCCACAGCACAGCTGACTTCATGGCTGTTTGTGCCTTTTTTAGTTACGTTAGGCGTTAAATAAACTATGTAATAAATTATACAAAACAGTGATATGTGCAGCGTCTTGTGCTGCACGTATAAGAAGATTTTTACGGGTACAGTCGACGCTGTTTTCCACACTCAGCCTGATTTGTGATCACACGTGTTGTGATCACATACGCCTGCTGCGCTCGAGTCTGGTAAATCCCACTCAAGCCCACCTCTGAAGCGTGACATATCCCGATTCAGTGTACTTCACTCTAGCACATCAAACGAACCACGGTTTGGGACTCAATGGCACCTGAGCTTGGCAGATTGCCTAATGTTCGTACACCCTTGATTTATGGAAATGCACAATAATTATCTAAAATACAATACTGTACTGTTATGCTGTTACACTTGAGAGGACAGTACAATAAACCTGACATTTCTGTTTCTCATACCTGGACCTGATACTTCTGAGAATCTTTAAATGCGTGAACAGAGTTAATGTCCAGAGTTAAAAGGCAGATTTGTATTTCCTATTATTGTATATTAGTGTTGTATAATGTGTAACCCTGGCCATTAAAGTTGAAGTTGATCAGATGGACATTAAACACACAAAATTGTATAGATGGAGATGTCATATAGAGTAAACTTTAAGTTCAAATAAAGATATTTCTTATTTCTTTATTTTTTACGTGAAGGCCAGGAGGTCAGAAGGAAGAAACTCTACTCAGTTTGCCATATAGCAGTCGACATGCTGACTTCCATATCGGAGGTGAATGTACATTTGGCAATAATAAGTTTGTATTGTGCATGATGCTGTCTGGAGCTTGTTGGACAGACTTCGTTCTTCCCAGCTGGACTGAATTTTTGCATGGCGTCTTACAAGACAGATTTTCTTTAGGTGCTGTAGGCTAGTGAGACACCTTGCTCCAGTTATATGCTATCCTGCCAATCATTAAAAAATGTTCTTTTCAGTCTCATTTGACTATAGCTTAGAAATATTTTCTTTCACAAATTTTAAATAAACATTTAGGACAAAAGTGATTTACGATATTAAACTATGCTTTGAAGGAGATATTTTGACCATCTTCTGCTCCACCTGCACGTGTATAGTAGCCATTTAGCCATTTAGCAGACACCCTTATCCAGCAATCATGGGTTAAGGGCCTTGCTCAGGGGCCCAACTGTGGCAGCTTTTAGCAGAGGTTGGATTTGAACCCTGGACCATCAGGTATAGAGTACAAGAGTCCAGTACCTTAACCTCTAGGCAAGTGCAGTGCAGTGATTTATTCAGCAGGGTAAACACATTTGTAAAATTAATCGGACATGTGTGGTGCAGAGACTTTAGCTGTTGATGACTGTGGGCGGTTACCTATGTGGAGTTTGCAGGTTCTCCCTATGCCCATACCGGTTTTCTTCAGGTACTTCAGTTTACTGAATATCCCTGTGTGAGTGTGTGTGTACCATGGGATGGATTGGATCCTGAATTAGATAACGTGGGTATGAAAATGACTGCACTGTAGAAATTTCCAGGACTCACCAGACTGTAACGGCAATGCCGGTGTGGAGGTTCACTCTGTATTGCTCTGGTACCAAGATCTTTTCTCACTCTCTTTAGCCCTCTCTATTGTCTATAGGCACCTCTAACTGTTGTTCTTCATCAAATATATCATACTTGTACACTAACCCTAACCCTAGATATTTTTTTTACTTGTGAGGGAGAAAGGATCATAAATATCTTGCACTTAAGGTATTTAAATATCCAGCACTATATCTGTTGATGTCCAGGATGATCATACTGCATTAATGCAAGGTTGTACTTAAGTTTATTATATTCTTGATACATTGAATTAAACTGCCATTTTAATGTATGTGCTACACAGATTCACTTAAATTCCAATTCTTTGAATTTCCCATCAATAGGAGCAGCAGCCTTGAATATATACTGAACACAAAAATAAGGATAATGCAGTATCCTGTAATGTTGGGGAGCAGTTTGTGAGCAAGTTTAGAAACTAGGAACAGCTGGACCATGAATATTGTTTGCTGCAGACAAAAGCTTGAACATTTTTATAATTTTTATTCAAATTTAATAATGGAATAATGATTAAGTAATATGTTAGAATGTTTAAATTGTGCACTTGCTGTTTGCTGCTTCACTATATAAATACAAATCACTATGATTTGAAAAGTGCACTTAAAACGAATCTTTTTTAAAGTGTTGATTATATAGAGTTTAAAAAGTACCTCCAACCTCAAAAATGTGTTTGGAACATATTGTTGATGCAGGGATCAGTAGTTAAATAACTAATTGTGAGTACTTTGAGCATTTATTGTCATGTTTTAGCTGTGCTATTTTTGGGAATATGCAAACTCATTCCCTCCCCCACACTTTGAGCACATGGAATACGTGATTTTAAATACACTGCTCACCAAAAGTAGGGGACATTTCTAAATGAATATGAAGTCATTAAAGAATAAGCATGCGATTTGTTTCATTAAGCAAGATCATCAGAAAAGCAAATGAAAAGTCACAGAAAGTTGTTCAATGACACAAATGAGATGCAAACTCAATTATGGAGTAGCAAGTGATATATTCATGGGGGTGAACAGAAGCATGTTAAACTGGATGAGAGTGCCCCACATTGACTGTTCAGTAGAGTGTATGATCACCCCAGACTGCCAAAACACACTGACAGTGATGGAGCATGGACAGGATCAGATAAGAACTTATGGGATCCTCTTCGAATTTATTTTGAAATATCCTCTAATTTTGTGAGCAGTTTATTTTACAAAGATGTACATGAAAGTGTTTGTAATGTAATAATGATAATGAATGATAACCAATGTTGTTTGTTATGCATGTGTCCATGATCAAGAATACTGTAAACAATGCTGCTTTTTTCTTGAATTGTTGTTGCAGATTACATGGCGCACACCAGACAAAAAGCGAGAAGAGTGCAGCTTTAAGGGGAAAAACTTAAATGTGAGTGGATTTTTAAACATATTTGTATGTGAAAGTTTGCAGAACTAGAAGAAAATGTACTTATCCTCATGTATGCAGTTACAACCCCAGTAAGAAATTACAACCCCAAATCAGAAAAGCTCATCTACATTATTGCTACACCTTGTAGATGTAAGAGACAGCAGCTTGTCTGTTTTTGCAGTTTATATTGGTCATCCCTTCACAAAGCACACAGGATGTTGGTGACTGGACATTTTTGGTTGGTGGAATATTTTCAGTTGAACAGTGACTCCAAGGTCTTTCAACACTCCAACAGCACTGCTGTGTCTGAACCGCTCATACCAGCACAACACACAATAACACATCACCTAAATAGTAGCTGATCTATTGCTGGTCCTGTGGGGACCCTGACCATTACAGAATAGAGTAAAGGGGATTAGCAAAGCATACAGTGAAAATGGTGGACTACAGTCTGTAACTGTAGAACTACAAACGTGCTTCTATGTGGTAAGTGGAACTCATAGAAAGGACAATGAGTGTAAAAACAAGGTGTATCTAATACAGTGATCATGAGTGGTGAGTTTATATAAATACAAGTGTGTGCGTGTGTCTGTGTGCCTGTGTGCCTGTGTCTGTCTGTGTGCCTGTGTCTGTCTGTCTGTGTGCCTGTGTCTGTCTGTCTGTCTGTGTGTCTGTGTGTCTGTGTGTGTGCACCCGTGTGTGCACCCGTGTGTGCACCCGTGTGTGCACCCGTGTGTGCACGCGTGCGTGCGTGTGCGTGCGTGTGTGTGTGCGTGTATATATATATATAATTAAGAATATGGATTATTGACATGTTTTATGTCACATAAATCAATCAATCAATCAATCACATCTAAGTGATGGAGCACTTTAACCTGTGCTCACTGAATTCAGGAATTGCTCAGTGTACGTTTTGTAGAAATTGAGATGTCGAAATTAAACCCGCTTTTCTTTATCCTTGACCCTTGATTTTTGACTTGTTGTTTCTCTTGCTCCTGCACTGCCAGACCGACTGTTTCAACTACATTAAAATTTTGCTGCGCGTCAACACCACTCACCTGTACGTGTGTGGAACATACGCCTTCAGCCCTCTTTGTGCATACATTGTAAGTATACGTTTTGGTTTTAGCACTACTTTGCTATAGGTCTTTTTAATTTCAAGCTTTTAACAGTCAGCATGGAAACAATGTAATATTAATGTAATTTCATTTTCTAAATGAAGTAAATTAAAAAATAAATCAGGGTTCTTCCTGATTGCTTTAAGTTTTTGTTTGTATATTTTCCTGAATGGAATTGACGTAAAATGTAAAACATTTTTGTGTACATAGTGTACATAGTTTCATTTCTCTTATGTCATTCTGTGATGCCAATTAAATGTGCTAATGGTATTAATTACATTGAAGGGGTGCTTAAGGTTGAAATCCCATAGATTCCTTAACATTTACTGTTAATGGTCCATGTGCTACTTATCCTGAACCAGCTCTAGTGCATCTCTGGTGCATCTCGTCAGACTGAAGCCTCTGTTTAATTAAGGTGGATTTAGAGGATGCTTACATTTCATAGTGATTTCACCAATAAATGCTAGACTTTCCAGTCTTCTTGGCCTTTTAATGGTTCTTTTTCATTACAATCCTATAACTCCATATACAGGAGACTGTTGACTTTACAGGTTGTGTTTGCCTTATTTATATTTGTGTTTGTGTGTGTTTATGTATCTGCGTGCATTTCCAGAACACTGCAGAGTTTTCACTGGTGCACAACGGAAAGGGCGAGCTTGTGACAGAAGATGGGCGCAGCCGCTGCCCATTTAGCCCTGAATATAAGTCCACTGCCATTTTGGCTGGTAAGTATGCTGTCAGAAAGGATTTGGAAATGGCAATGCTTTAACAGGTGGTATGGTGAGTCAGCACTGCCGCTTCACAGCAAAAAGGTCCTGGGTTCAATACCAGGGTGGAGCGGCCTGGGTCCTTTCTGTGTGGAGTAAAACCTTTGCTTGAATACATTTTTGTATAATAATTATTATTATTACTTAGAGAGAGATTTGTTTTATGATCAGAATGATAGGTGTAGATATGGTGGATATGATTTAATTAGGGATTTCTTTGTGCATGAATCTTTCTGAAAATCTAATTTGTCTGCAGATGGGGAACTCTATGTTGGCACTGTCAGTAACTTTCAAGGGAATGAACCCATTATTTACAAAAGCTTTGGCCATATCACCACGTTAAAGACTGAAAACTCACTGAACTGGCTTCAAGGTAAGAATACATATGCTTATGTGTCACACGTGCTTGCAGTGAGGTTTTACATTTTACATATAAAGAAAACGTTAATGAATCTAAGGAATAGAAGGAAAACAAATATTAAAGAGAATATGTAATTTACTGCGAGTGGGTGACACAGACACATTATTCAAGCAAGTAACGATAAACCAATGATGAATCGTCAAGGCTCTTCAATGCTGTGCCAAAAATACATAGAACCATACCATGTCTACAAAACATTACACTAATACATGAGTGTATGACATATGACAAGTCTAGTAGCCACTGGTAATGTACATTAGCTTTACACACCATTTCATTATTTTTAGAAATAGACAAGTGAGAGTGAGAGAGTTATTTGTAAAACTACCAAAAAATAAATTAGGGACCCTTTGTGACCCTGATTGTGTCAGTGTGCATTTATCCATCCATCCATCCATCCATTATCTTCCACTTAATCCACACGAGGCCAGCCGATGCCCACCCAGCAACTCTGGGCACAAGGGCAGGAATAACACTAGACAGGGCGGTGTGCATTTGTATCAAAACAAAATTAAATCTGCATATATTCATAGACAAGTATTTACACTTGTAATCGGAAACATTCAGCACCCCAGAAAATAAAAATAAAAATGATTTGTAACGTTAAATGTTTAGAGTTACATTTTACACGTTTATGGCTTCACTTCACTTCTCCTTGGGTTACGATGGCTCGGTATTTTTTAACATGGATATTCAGATATTTCACATAATACGCATAAACACACATTCAGCAGAAACTGTCTTCTGAATTTTGAATTTCAACCTTTTCCAAACAGTATAATACACTTATAGATTCTGGGCATCCAGGTAACAGTAAGCTAGTTAAGCTGAGCAGCACCAATGGACTGAATTTTTTTTTTTTTAATCTATTTTTGTTTTTCATTTAAAAAATTACACACAACATTTAACACTTTATTATAAAACAGACTTTGCGCTAATGGCTGTGCCAAACTGTAGGTTCATGTAAGCATGTTTACGGGAGGCTACAATATGATATATGATATAATATGATATTGAAAAGTCATTCCCTACCATGAAAATAACCCTATCAAAAAAAAAATTAAAGCATTCTGGCCATTATATTTCAGCCCTACAAAATGGTTGTAAAATAGCACTCCAATCAAGCAGTTATCACATTATCAAGAACTTCAAGGAGAGTGGTTCAAATCCAATGGAGAAGGCGTCAGGGCGCACAAGAAAGTCAAGCTAGTGTGAATTGCAGAAGTCTTAAAGAAGAAGGGTCAACATTGTAAATATTTAGTCTTTGTTGAAACTGGTTGTATTTGTCGATTAAAAGGTTTTGTTCTTCATTATACTATATAAAAATGAAATGAAAGGTTTTAAAAACCTTGAGGCAACTAACTTTGTGAAAACCAAAATGTGTGCCATTCTCAAAACTTTTGGCCACAACTGTATATTATTATATACTGTATATATACTCATCATCAGAGACAAATGTATTCATAAAACCCCTAAGACAATACCCAGTTGTCCAGTTCAGTATATTACTTACTTTTGATTTACCTAATGTGTCACAAACTTTAAGGCATAACAGCTAAAACTACAATGGCTATAAAATCATTATTTTACACTATTTTTACAGTGAAGTGTTATCAACTGCTGTCAGCAGGATTTTATTGTAAAATATTTGTTGTTTCTCCAGATCCAGCATTTGTAGGCTCTGCTTTTATCCAAGAAAGCTTGCCCAAAGGCAGTGTGGTTGGGGATGATGATAAAGTCTACTTCTTCTTCAGTGAAGTGGGGAAAGAATTTGATTTCTTTGACAACACCATTGTTTCACGTATTGCCCGTGTGTGTAAGGTAAGGGATTCTTTAAAGAGATAGTGTGCATAGCTGGAGTTTGTTTAGATCTTTTATAATGCTCTAGGTACATTCTCAAATATAACACCACGCCTCTTCATTCCCCTGTCAAATCGTCCTGAACTGAGTGTATACATATGACTAGTTTCGATGTAACCATGTGTATCAATGTGTTTCTGTTACTAAAATGGCTGGGCGACATGGTGGCTTGGTGGGTACCACCAGCACCTCACAGCAAGAAGGTCCTGGGTTCAATCCAAGGGTGAAGCAGCTAGGGTCCTCTCCTTTCTATCCACCCTGTGTCTGCATGGGTTTACTCCGGGTACTCCGGTTTCCTCCCACAGTCCAAAGACATGCGTATTAGGTTAATTGAGTACTCTAAATTGACATTGACTTGAATGTGTATATAACTAGCCCTGATACAACCTTCTGTATGTCAATAAAAAATGGCCACTGATGCCGATAGCGACGTTAAGTAAACATCATAAACAAACTAAAATGGCTATTGATACATAAATCCAAATAATCAAACAAACAAAATCATTCCCCTCCTTCCTAGTCACATTTTAAAATCCTGAGTATAACCCTGACAAACTATTATGGATTCACCTAACCTTTAGGATTTTAGGAGCTTTCTTATATGGTGACGAATAAACAAATCATAGATATGACACGAAACAAATGTTGTTTAACTGTGGAATATTTTCATGTATTGAATATTTTTTTCAGATCAAGTAGCGAGAAAAATCAGGGCATAATTCAATTCTAAGGAAAAAATTATGGAATCATCAACCAAAATAAAAACAATGCAGTGGAATAGCAGTTGACAGATCAGCTTTACAGGCTGGAACCTTTTTTATTGCCCAGTATTATAATAGTTTTCAATACAATTAAAATACAGACTTTTGCTGTCCATGTCACTGAGTTACTTTTTCATTCGTGATATACCCTGAAGCAAGGTTATCAACCTGACAAATAACAAATTTTCATAACCAAACCAATGGAAATCAATGGAATTAGTTCTGTCAGTTGAAAGAGAAAAGCTTTTCAAACTTCTTTGTACTCCTGTATGTTGACTATTGAGGTGATGTCCTTTACCTTACGTGCAACCCTATATCATAAAGGGGGGAATTTGGCTGTTTTGTTTAGGCTTTCATCATTTATGTCTCATCAAGAAGGCACCAAGCATCATCATCTTGTGATTCATCACCCAGTCAGCTGCACTATAATTACTTCTCTTTAGCCCACTGTACCCACTGTTTTTTCTGTTCAGCTAAACTTGCTTATTTCTGTTTCATTAAAACGGTTTCATTGACTCTTATAACCTAAAGATGCTTTTAATTTGTTTGGTTGTGCATTTTCTATTTTTAGAGTATATTGCTTTGGGTTTTCTAACCTGGTGCCTTAACGCCTTCCTTGGTCTTTCCTTTCATAACCTTCCCATTTTTGGTTTATACATTAACACGAGCTTAGACGCAGTTGACTGGAAACCACCATTTTTTTTTGCCACATTCCATGTCGGATGTAAGTTTTGAAGGAGTTTTCCATTGTTGCAGTTGACAACTCTCTCGTTATGCTTTCTCGGCCGACAGCTCATTATGGTTTGTAAGCCCTCGATTTTAACTGCAGACCAATTAGCATTTTAAACTTGTGATAGTATTTGTTTTAGAAATTAAAATGGGTGATTTAATACATTTTCCCCATCACGGAGTGATTCAAGGTTTTCCGCTTTCCAAATATGATTTGGAGAAAATTAGTTGAATTTTTTAAAATTAGTTTAACAAAGCCATAATTTTATCTTTACAAAATGCCTTGTGTCCTAACTGTGATTTAATTATTTGCAACATGGTAAAAAAAAATGTGTGAACTTCCTCGGAGTGTGATAAGTCCATCAAGTTTCCTTTCGGTTGTATTAAGCGATGTTAAATTGTGTGTTTGTGGGCGGAATATTGTAGGTGTGCGTTCATGTTTTGTGTTTATGTGTTTCTTGATTCATGAAGATATGGGTAAAAGAATAATAATAAGAGACATGACGAGAAGCTGTGTGTACTGAATGATATGCCTTTTGAAATAATGACCATTTAATGGCCTTCCACTTCCTTTGAGGAAGAGAGAAATGTGCATCTTGTGATATCTATATTATTAGTCTTTATGTTAATGTTCAATGTGAAGTTAATGTTTCCACCGGAAAAACATAAAAGTGAGATGATACTGAAAGCCCTTGCTGTTTTGCTTCTCTTGGTGAAAACAACAAACATGTTGAAGCCATCAAAGCACATTATCAGACTTATTACTGTTTGTTATGTGAAGTGAGAAGACGTAATAAAGAGCTATCTTTTACACGCACACAGTATTACTAAAAGCATTTGCTCATTTTCCTTTGCATGCGCATGTGATGTCCTGTTCTTAATCCTATCCATTATCTTAATCCACACAGGGTCGCCGGTGCTCCCCAGCAACTCTGGGCAGAAGGGCAGGGCCAATCCATCGTAGGGCACACACACACAGTCATACTTTAAGGGCCATTTTAGAGACCAATTAACCTAACACGCATGTATTTACACTTGAAAAGAAAATCGGAGTACCCAGAGTAAACCCATGCAGACACGGGGAGAACGTGCAGACTCCACCCAGAAAGGACCCAGATTGTTCCACCCTGGGCTTGAACCTGGGACTTTCTTTCTGTGAATCAACAGTGCTACCCACTGAGCCACTATGCTGCCGTTCTTAATCCATAGGTTTTAATATGATGTCAGGCCACCCTTTGCATCTATAACAGCTTCAACTCTTCTAGGAAATACTTTCCACAAAGTCCAGGAGTGTATTTATTAGTATTTTTAACCATTTTTCAGAAGCATTAGTATGGTCAGACACTAATGTTGAATGAGAAGGCCAGGCTCACAGGCTCCACTGTAGTTTATCCCATAGATGCACTATCGGGTTGAGGAAGGGACCATCCCCAAACTACTTTCATGAAGCAGCATGAAATTGTCCAAAATCTCTTTGTGTGCTAAAATGTTAAGAGTACCTTTTACTATAATTAAGGAGCAGAAAATCATCCCCATACCATAATCCCCCCACCAAACTATACACTTAGCAATGACAATGACTTGACAATGCAGTCAGACAAGTACCGTTCTCTATGCAACCGCCAAACCCAGACCCATCCATCAGCTTGCCAGACGGAGTAGTGTTATTCGTCACTCCAGAGAACACGTCTCTCTAGAGTCCAGTGATGGCATGCCTTGCACCACTGCATCTGATGCTTTGCATTGCTCTTGATGATGTAAGGCTTGTATGCAGCTGCTTGGCTATGGAAACCCAGTGAGAGCATTGATAGAAGATAGAACGTGGCTAGGTCTTCCAGCATGCTCCGTAAAAAGCATTTCAAGGTCCTGGAGTGGAATAGCCAGTCTCCAGATCTCAACCCCATAGAAAATTTGTGGAGGGAGTTTGTTGCCCAGCGACAACCCCAAAACGTCACTGCTACAGAAGAGATCACAGATGAGGTCATGTTACAAAGTATTTAGTTTAACTTTTTTTATTGACCAAGTACTAATTTTCCGACTTTATTTACAAATAAATCTTTTTTTTTTTTTAATCCTACATTTCCTGGATTTCCTGGATTTTTTTCTAATTTTGTCTCTCATAGTTACATATGTGTACCTATGATGAAAATTACAGACCTCTTTCATCTTTTTATATGTAGGAGAACTTCCACAACCAGTGGCTGACTAAATACTGACTAAATTTTGCCCCACTGTAATACCACTGACAGCTGACTGTGGAATATTTAGTAGCAAGGAAATGTCATGACTGGACACACTGGAGTTCACTGAAATCCTAAGAGCGTCATTTTTTTTACAAACATTTGTAGAAGCATTCTGCATGCCTAGGTGCTAGATTTTAGACATGTGGCCATGGAACATGTGAATTCAATTGTATGGCTGGGTGAGTGAATACTTTTGGCAATATAGTGTAATAGCAGCCAGGTAGAGTATCAGATTGCTGCAAAACTCATCATTCAGTTACGTTGCAGTCAGATATGTAAATTACATGTAAATTATATGTAGATTACAGCTGTGGTATAATTAGATTGGATCTTGCCACAATATGGCTTAAAAGCGCCTCCCCCTCTGTTTATACCAGTTCTCTCTGAGGCGCATTTTGGGGAGTGTACGTGTTTGTGGGAGACTGCTGACTCCTAGACATGCCTCAATGACACACACAGACATTTTTGCAGACTTGACCGACTTCTCGAGGTGAAAGTTTCGACAAATAGCCCGTTCTGATCTAGCTATTAGAAGTTGTTGGGGGCCGTGGTTCTGTAAGGGCACACAGGTTCCAGATGGCCCAGACAGACCACCAGCAGAGAGGATTGTTTGATCCTGCAACAATCACAAGCAACTCCCCCACTTTTGTTGTCCAACATCCAGACAAAGGTTGCACCTCACTATACACCCCTGTCTCTGCTTGGACCATTTCCAGGTGCTTAACAGAAGGAAATTGTTGTCACAGTGCCCATTACGTTTCCT
The DNA here is from genome assembly GCA_033117975.1 of Parotocinclus spilosoma. Taxonomy (NCBI): domain Eukaryota; kingdom Metazoa; phylum Chordata; class Actinopteri; order Siluriformes; family Loricariidae; genus Parotocinclus; species Parotocinclus spilosoma. The sequence goes on from JAVSBV010129109.1 coordinate 16,839, forward strand.
GCCATTTGCAGCCAAGCACAGCCAGAAGCTTCATCACAGTAGTACTTCAGCTTATGCTCACATTCAGTCACATACTCCTGACAAATGTCATGCTTTGGGTGTGCAAATTACTAGAGCTAGTTTGATCTAGTTTATGTGTTAAAAACATCCTTATTGTGATCTAAATTTAATATTGTGACCTTTTTTGAATCATCCAGGTCTCCTTTGTCTAAACATACATTTTTATTTTATCACCCTTTATCAGTGTGCTTAATATTAAAATACATTTATTTGCAGGCAGGGCTCAATCATATTGTTTAGCAAATCAAATGTTTTTCTGAACCTTTGTCATTCTGAGCCACTTACTGTCGGATTAGTACATTTGTTCTATGGATTTGTTGGTTATTTAGAGTGTTTATTGTCGTTCTGTCTTTTCGTTTGTGTAACTGCAGGGTGATAAAGGAGGAGAGAGGGTACTGCAGAAGAAGTGGACCACTTTTCTGAAAGCACAGCTGCTGTGCTCTCTGCCTGATGATGGCTTTCCTTTCAACATTATTCAGGACATGTTTGTGTTGACCCCCGTTAAAGAGGACTGGAAAAGCACTATTTTCTATGGAGTTTTCACCTCCCAATGGTAGGAAACTGTATATTATTGTTATATATTACACTGGTATATTATTGTTATTAGCTTGAAAATCATGGTATTTCAGCCATCAATACAGTGCAAATGCATGAAATTAAGCGTTAATTATTTATTTATAAAGTAGAATGTTCAAGAATTTGAGTATAATGCAAATTCTATTTAATGTAACATGCTTTGCAAGGCATAGATAAATATTATTATATTAATAAATATTATGTTATTATGTACACCGATCATTCTGACCACCTCCTTGCTTCTGCACTCATTCATTTCATCGGTTTCTTTTACTATACTGAAGCACTTTATGGTTCTACGTTTACTCTTTACTTTGTTCTATAATGGTCAGGAACCCCACAGGACCAGCACAAATCAGGTACTATTTAAGTGATGGATCATTCTCAGTACTGTACTGACACTGATGTGGGGGTGGTGTGTTAGTGTGTGTTGATCTGGATCAGACACAGCTGTAACTCTGGAGGTTTTAAATACCTCAGTGTCACTGCTGGACCGGAAATATTCCATCCACCAAAATGTTCATCCACCAGCATCCTGTAGACATCATCATGTATCACTGAAGTGCAACAGCAGATGACCTGCTCTTTCTGAATTTACCTCTATAAGGAGGAGGAGTATGGTAGATGTGTCTAATAGAGTGCACAGCGAGTAAACACAGTGGTTCAAAATTTCAGAAGCCTGTGTCTGATCTACTCATTCCAGATAAACACACACTTGCACAACCATTACATCAGTATTAGTGCTGTACTGCCAATGATCCACCACCCAAAAAGTACCTTATCTGTGATGGTCCTGTGGGGATCCTGACCATTAGAGAAGAGCGTAAATGGGACAAACAAAGCATTATAGAGAATCAGATGAACTACAGTCTACAATTATTGAACTGCATAGTCTTTTGTATTGTAAGTTAAACTAAAGTTTATTTGCAATAAGTGGTTAGCAAATGGCAATGAAATGTATTGTGCACCTTTGGGTATGTTTACAGGTACAAAGGGGCATCTGGAAGCTCAGCAGTGTGTGCATTTACCATGGCTCAGGTGGAGGAGGCATTTAATGGTCGTTATAGGGAGGTCAACAGGGAAACACAGCAATGGTACACTTACAACCATCCAGTCCCAGAGCCCAGACCTGGAGCGGTACGTAATGTTATCCTTACAAGATTATAAGCGGATTCCACAATAAAATCAACAATAAAAACGTGGGATGTTTTTGTGCAGCAGTAAAATGAAGAAGAATAGAAAAGATCAACTAATTAATTAATTTACAACCAGTAATTTGAATTTGAAAAGCAGTGGTGGAACAAGTATTCTGTTTTCAATACATTTCAATACAATATTCAATACATTATTTCATAAATTACATGAGATATTAAACACTTTTATAACATTAGCTTGATCTTAATAGATAAGCTTTATGTAAAGCTTTATGCCCAACTACATTTTAATGTAGTGCATAGTGTATATACACACGCTTAAAACAATTACAGTACTCTCTCATGCTCTTGGCAGTGCGCTCTCTATATATACATAAATACACAATTTAGAACTTGTCGGTTTATGATAAATTCAACTTACGATAGACTTGTATATTTTCCAGGACAGGTTTATCTCCACACAAGCTCTGTCCCTGGAAACCCGAGGGTGCAGACGTAAGCATACCCTGAAAGGGCTGCTAGTTCATAGCAGGGTTCGGTAGGGGGTCACTGTCACCAACCAGCCTCCCTCAGACTAAACGAGGAGTCTGCATGTGATATCCAACCCTACGGGAAGTCATTAGCATGGCTCGTACACAGGTCCCTGTGGCTGTGTTTTAACATTAGACCACTTGACCACCAATATTACTATTATTATTACTGTTATTGTTGTTATTATTATGAGTAATCCAGGTAAACAATGGTGACGGTCTCTACCGTGTTCTCCTACCCATGCATCTCTTCTCTGTCAAGTGAGTTTTTAAGGGTCACGTCTTTGTGGTTATTTGAGGTTTTAAGTTTTTATATTGAAATTGACATTTGTTTGAAGATGCCATTTTGGATCTGAGCTCCCTAGCTTATGTCTCACTGTGGGTAGTCTTAACCAAGTGCACCAAACCAGTATTATTGCCTTTCATTTCACCTTATGAACAATCCTTGCTCACAGGCAGTCAGAACAGCTAAACAATTTAAAACGAGCTGTAAAATTTGAATAGCTACAAAATGCACATTGATGATCAGTCCATCAGCTCAACCTATTGCTTGTGCCAAGGTCTACAATCGGTCATAGTACTAAAGCAAAACCAACGGCTTATTAAGAATAGGTGTCATCTTGTCGACACCCCATTGCCACGTTACAGTCACAATCCTATTGACCTGGTGATTCATCTTTCTATACGTGACTTAAGGAGATGTCTGAGGATGGTTAACACACGAAAGGCTGCTGGATATTACAGAGTACCTGGTTGAACACTTGGAGCATGTCCAGAATAACTTCCTTCTGCAATTTGTTCTTTGGCCAAAATCTCAGTTCCCACCACCATAATTATTACTGCTTAACATAATTTAAAGATTACAACTCTATTACAATCACTAATAATGAAGTGCTTCCAGGGAATGGTCATGGCACATATAAAGGTGTGAAAGTGCCAAGAGAGTAAGATTAAGAGTGACTGACTTGTTGGCTTATTCTGTTGCGATTGTTTGTTTATCAGTACTTTATGACCGGGCAGCACGGTGGCTCGGTGGGTAGCACCACTGCCTCACAACAAGAAGGTCCCGGGTTCAATCCCAGGGTGGTGGAGCGGCTTGGATCTTTTCTGTGTGGAGTCTGCATGTCCTCACCGTGTCTGTGTGGGTTTACTCTGGGTACTCCGGTTTCCTCCCGCAGTCCAAAGACATGTGTGTTAGGTTAATTGGCATCTCCAAATTGTCATTGACTTGTGTATGCAAAACACCATAGCTGTGTAACTGGAAACAGCTACACACCGGTCCCAAGCCCGGATAAATGGGGAGGGGCAAACTACTCCACTATCCTGCCGAAATATTTCATGGATCACATCGATGAAGGACAGAAATGTGTGAAGATCGATGATATATCAAGTGACGGACAGTCGCCTGCGACTGTACGGTTAATCGCATCCCACTTTGTGACCACATGTTTCAGGGAATAATATAAAACTGTAAGTGGTTCTGTTGCACTATTTTACATATAACCAGCAAATGTGTCCACCGAGACCATCTGTCATTTTAGCTTGTAGAGCTTGTTTTTTGTAAAAGTCTACTTTTGTAGTAGTGAATCCTAAATATATTATAACTTCTTTCTCTACAGTGTGTTACCAATGCAGCTCGTGCTCAAGGCATTACCTCCTCGCTGCACATGCCTGATAAGGTACTAAACTTTGTTAAAGACCACTTCTTGATGGATAAGGTGATTCGCAGCTCTCCGTTACTGCTGAAACGCAACGTGCATTACACGCAAATTGCTGTGCACCATGTCCAGGCCGTTCACAAAGCATACAGTGTGCTTTTCATTGGTACAGGTGAGGTCATATAAAAGATTTTATAAAAGATTTCCGTTATCTATCTATACATTCATAGTTTCAATGTGCCAAGTATTCAAAAAGCCCTGATTGACTTGATTTAAACTTAAATCAGAGACTTGGAGTACATGGAAAAGTATGTATGTTTTAAGTACCATAGGTTCTCAGTTAACTTAAATTACAGTACAGCACGGATTAACCTGAATTACTTCTATATAAAAATAGTAGCAAATAGGTACATCTATAAGATTATTTAACAGAAACTTTGCAGGTACAGTATATTGCATTATATTGCAGTTTATTATGACATTTTTCAGATGACGGCAGACTTCACAAAGCCATTAACACTAAGGGCATGATGCACATAATTGAGGAGTTGGCACTGTTTCCAGAACAGCATCCTGTACAGCAGGTCAAGCTGTATGCCGAAAAGGTATGATAATCATTTCGTTACATATACTATATGCAGAATAAATTTTACCTATAGGATAGAATGTTAGTCAGTAAAATGTCAGTGTCATTGAGTGTATTGAGTATGTCCCTTCTGCCAAGCAGTATGTGCTCAGTGGAAGTTCTGTGGAAGTCTTCTTATATTAAAGGGCCTACAGTCATCAATTGGGTGCCTACAAAGTGCATCTATAACTAGGGTGCCAGACTTTTTGATTGACATAGTTCCTGAAATATGAAAATCTTAATCATGAATTACAGTTAAAATTTTGTGAGCCGTGTATAATCTGATTCAGCTTGTATATAAAATGCTAAGAAGGGATTAGAACATAAAGAGTAAATATACTTTCTGGTTCCATGCCTCTTCTGGTTTAGGGGATGTTGTTGGTGTCCTCTGATTCTGAACTGGTACAGATCAGTGTTGCTAATTGCTCCAACTACCAGAACTGTGGGGAGTGCATCCTCTCCAGAGACCCTTATTGTGGTTGGACAGAAGGCCAGTGTGTAGATGTCAGGAAAGCTGCATCTAAAAGGTTAGCAGAAGCACACAAATATATATATTTTTATATATATAAGTATACTTTTAGTCACATGGATCTGATGTAGTTGTCTCCTTACTTTTATAGTGATTTGCTGCAAGATGTGGAAGATGCTAACACAGCCGTGTGTGATATGGCCCTGGCCAACCCATGTGCCTCATCCACACGTGAGTATCAGATATAATATTAAGAACAGTATTTGTACGAATTTGTTTTCGTTTTTTTTAACCCATGCAACATTAGGGTGTTTATGAGCCTAAAGAACAAGGCAGGAAAGAAAAGTTGAATGAATTTGTGTGGGGCAGGAGTGTCCAAATATCCGGCCCTAGGGCCAAACGCAACCTGTGGACAGATTTAAAGTAACGCACAGCATCACTCAAAGAATACGTTATTAGTTACATTTTTAATGCCCCCAGTACGTTGCAATGTTGTCTTTTACAGAAGCATTAAGTAAAAGACTAAAAAAAGAACTGCTTGATTGCCTAATCCTCACTTGCAACTACAACCAAACCAGATCAAACGTATAATGCAGTCCAGGGTGAAATAACAAACCTTACATTAGTTTCTAGTGGTCTGTGCCTTCTATTAAGTTGTAGCATACACTTTGAACATTTGTATGACTTTCTTAATAAAATTAATAAATAATAAGTAGTAATAAATAGTAATAAATAGTAATAAAATTTAATCTACATGAGAAATCCGTGACATTTTAAAAACACAGTAGTCTACATAAATGTTCTAAAGCAAATGTTCAGCCTAAACAATCGGCAGTTAAATTATTTGGTATTAAGGGGTATTTTTCACTATTTTGATATCCTGCTCTAGTTAATATTTATAATATAATGTATATATAATTAATATATCACTCAAATGAAATTAGTAATTAAATAAAAATTAACAATTTGCTTAACTATGTTGTATGTCTGTAATTCTATGTTTTGGTTTCTCACATTTTGAATGCAATGTTTTGAATAATTTATGGATAATATTCTTTGGAAATAAAGACCCCACCATCCCCTTGGATATGGTCCAATCTGTCTCTTTTTGAAAAAGATTGGATGCCCCGAATGAAGGGAACCTCTAATGCCACTTACAATCAGACTGTAATTTTTAGTAATTTTGTGCTTCCAAAGAACTATAACAGGATCACAAAAGAAACTTTCACACCACATGACAGGCATATGTGACTAGGTTTTCTGATTATGAAGTTATTTTGTGAATTGTTGGTTGAATTGTATTCTTGTTGCTTATCCACAGGTGTCCATATGTGCCATGAGATCGTAATTCCAGCAAACACATTTCAAGTTTTGCCATGTAGGCTACGCTCTAACTTAGCTGAAAGGCAGTGGAAATATAGCAGTAGTGCTGAGCATTTTCTCTACCTGAGACCTGATGGAGGTCTAGTTGTGGTGCCTCATGCTGACAGGGGGCAGTTTTATGAATGCTGGTCAGAGGAGAACGGCTTCAGGCAGCTCGTGGCCAATTACTGTGTAAAGGCAGAGCCCCGGCATGAGAATGCCACTATAATTGGCCGCACCCATGAACCCCTGGTGCCCAGAGAGGAGCCCATGATTCTTCCAGGTGAGGCTCGCTTTCCACTGATGGACACCAAGACTTACTGGAATGAGCTCATCGTAGTGTGCGCCCTACTTGGATTCTCCCTGCTTGTGTTCTCTTTGTTTGTGATCTACCGGAACAGTAATCAGATGAAATCCATGTTAAAGGAGAGCGAGTGTCCTAACATTCAACAGAAGAAAACGCGAATAGCAGGAAAGCCCACTGAAAGTCTGCCATTGAATGGTAACAGCATCCCGACCTCAGCATCGGACCACAAAGGTTACCAAACACTACATGACAACTACTACTGTAGTACGCCAACGCAAGAGTGCTCCTCCCCAGAAAACAGCAAGAGCTTCTCAGAATCCGAGCAGCGCCCATTGCACTTGAAGGAAAGCCATGTGGAGATTTTACCCACTTGTCCACGTCCTCGGGTACGCCTTGGCTCAGAAATCAAGGACTCCATTGTTTGAGACTCACGAAAGTGGTACAGCTGAGAAACACCACCATGAAAGGGGAACATTACTCTTGAATATTGCATACCATTTTGTATTACGTTCTTTGCACTTTGTCACCGGTGTTTGTCTAGGTGGCCTGTCACCATTTTTCTGTCAGTCACTGGAAGTGTGTCTTCTGACTAGCAGACAGGGTAAAAACCCACGGTCACATAGCTGCACTTAAAGTTGTGTTCAGAGCTGTCGAGATAAATGCTGAAAAATAGATTGAGCTGATGTAACAGCCACGTTCCTGTCTATTTTAATACTTATCAAGCGTATCTTAACGGGTGATTCATTTCACTAGTGATGATCTGCTCATTCTCTTCACAGTAATTGGTGCAGTGTGTACAACCTGTAATTTTAATATTCAACACATATATGCAAGGCCTGTACTAGCAATTCATCATGGCCATAGTACAAGGTGATTGTATGACTCAAAGCACTGAGAACTTAGCATAAAAACAAAGTTTGTTTAGAAATGCAAGCACTGAGAACCTCAGTATTGCTTCTCAGAGATACACACTTACAATCAAGAATGAATGTGAGAGTGCGGTGCCGTTTATGCAGTGTGAAAGAGTCTGAGAGTCCCAAAAGAAAAATATGAGCAATACATTGTGGAAAAGAAAGTCCTAGCTAGAGTACGTTTTGTGGGAAATGTCTGACATGCTGGTGATTAGACATGAAGTTTGGACCTACAGATTAGTAGAAGGGGTTTGTGACAAATACCAATATCACACATCTGTTTACAGAGGTAAATCTATTGTCTTTTGTGCCAGATTGTTTTATAAGACAGCATATATATATATTTTATATATGTTAGGAGGATAAAAAGGAAAACAAAACACAAAAAGTCCCCATGACAAAAATTAGTTACCTTTTATGTTTAAGGTGGTGCAACAAGATTCATAGACTTAAATGAGGTAGTACGATGAAGTCAGTTTCTCGTTCAGTGCGCGTCAATGTCTCACAATGCAGATGTTAATGATTCGGCAAAAAAGAGTGATTGCATTTGGGTGTGCCAAAGGACATAGTGTGAAAGGTCATTCACAGGTCTTTCACAACCGATTACTGAAAGAAGGGCACTGTATACCTTGACCATATGGAATACTTCTGCTCACAAAGTTGCAGAAAGAACCAAAAATTGGACTGTTCATGACTGGAAATGTTTTATCTGGTCTGTGTGGGAATGATGCTAGACGTTATTTTAATGGAAGATCTCACAAAGCCTTCAATGAGGACTGCGTGCAACGTGTAGTTCAAGCTGGAGGAGGGTCTGTGATTTTCGAGTATTTTAATTATAAAGGAATGGGTCCTTGTTATAGGTGATAGTAAATTGGAAGCAAACCACAATGCCAGCATTGAGCTGCGGGGACAACTTACTGAGAAACATAACATTCCTATCCCTATATTAAAAGATGACCATTCACACATTCAGTGGGCTGCAAATGTGACTGATTGGCATGATAAACATTTAAGAGCAGTAACACATCAGGACTGGCCCGCAAAAGATGTGATCAGATGTGAATTCCTCTTGAAAATGGGACTACCTGGAACACTGAGTAAGACGTCATAGAAGGCTTCCACGAAATCTGTCCAAATTTTTTGTTGCACCAGTGGCTAAACATTGACGTTGCCTATCTAGTAACGTTTCTATTCTTTGCCATATCAAAAAGCAGCTCTTATTCATGCTTGTGTAAGAATTATATGACATTACATGCATTTCTGTTATAGGCAACTCATTTTTGGTCCAATTAGTGTTTTCTTGTATGTTATGAGCGACATTTGCAGGAGATTAATTTACATTTGGACTGTCTATCATTCTGCACTCATTTCTTTACTCTGTTTACTATTTTGGAAGATACAGTGCTACTTATTTATGGTTGAATCGATTGTAATCATCCAGATGCCTAAGTGACTTTAAATGTCTGGAACAAAATCTGAGGGAGCCGCATAATACAAGCACACCTTTGTTTTATATACACCACATTATTCCTTAAAAACCGGTTTAGTCAATAATATCAATTGTCTTTTGGGTTCATAAAAGCCATTTCAGTGATTGTTCTTGGCACACTATGTATAAACTCGATAATAGTGGTCTTGTAGGAGCATGCAAACATTTTTTTTCCAGTGGAATATTGTGATACATACATTGAAAGTATTCTGAAGTAGTTTGTAGAAAAAAAACTAGGTGTTTATATATGAATGATCTTAATGTGAAATGTTTTGACAAAGTAGCCATGTGTCAGATGTGCTACTGTGCTACTGATGTACTGCCACTGTGTGTATTTTTTTTATATAGGACACAACCCTAGTTACAGAATTCACTCTGTAGCATTTCAGACAAGTCTTATGCCTTTTTAAGGAATAGCAAATTGGTGGGGGAAAATGGAAAAAAAAAAACTTGTAGAGTAGCCAAATTTGTTAAAAACCACAGTGTGTACAATGGTTCATGACTAAATACCCCCCCATCCCCACCCCATTCTATCTCTGAATTTCTCAAGTTTTGTGTTTAGTGTGTATTTAAAGTCCTACATCCAAACAGAGGAAGTATTTATTTTTTTCTTAGCTATTTTAAATAGAACTAAATACACTGTGTTGCCAAAGGTGTATAAAATGGTCATAATACAAAACATGCAGATATGAGCTCTTCACAGACAGTGACAGTAGACTGTGTAATACTGAACACCTCAGTTGGTCTCACTATGACACTTTTTTGGTTTTCACCTCCCGAAAAAATCAATTCTGGCTCTCCTTCCTGAAATTCCATAAAGAACTTGTTAGCAAACATTGATACAGAAATTATCTAGCTTGTACAGGGACCTGGCCTTAATACCTCTATCACCTGTAAGATGAATTGGATTGCCAACTGTGAGCCATAGCTTATTGTCCAGAAGTTCATGTTCCAAACTCTATCAGAAAGCTTTCACTAATAATATTGAAGACTGTTGTAGCAACACGGGGAGGAACACGCCGTAACACCCATTTGAATGTAATTTTGTGTCAACGAACACTAAGTGATATAGTGTATCATCAGATATACAGTATATGGGAAGAGGGGGAAACTTCATTGTAAAGATATGTTTGTAAAATAATTCAGCCTGTGTAAAAAAATAACAGCTATTGTAAAGTGTATTTTCTGTATTATACATCAACTACTGATTCTTGTTTTTTTTTTATAATACTAAACATAAAAGTGCACTTTATTTAAATAAAACGAACAAGACTCAAAAAATGTGTTCTCTTTTTTTTTCTCTTGAATCTCCACATAAGAATGCAAGTTGGTGATGTTTAAACGAGTAAAGAGGATGGGTCACTCGGCTTGTACGTTCTTTAACAATAACAACTAAGTCCCCAGATGAAGTCTTATATCTCGGCACGCAGATACACTGTATTAGGGGTACACATAGTAATATTCATTTTTTTTTATATGGGGGTTTCGATACGATACGAGCTGTGAATCGAGTACATTAAGATTTTTTCTTAATTATTTGCTGCGCTGTTTCTAAACCCGCGCTTCAGAGTTGCAGTCATCAGCAGAGCAGAAGTGAGGTCTGAGGCGTACTGTAGTTTCATACAACATCTAGTGACACGGTGTATAACAGGTGTGTTACTATGACGACGCCCGAGCCAGGGTTTCGAGCTGCTGGGGGAAAAAAACGTCATTTCATCGTTTCGGTTAGCCTGCTGGACGATTAGCCAACTGTGAAATGGCTAGCGGAGAAAGCAAGACTAAGCTAGAACAACCAAAGTTGTTTTAAGGAACTTTAAAGCTTCTGATTTGCAGTTCTACGCTGTTGTAGACGATCCTGGATTCGGCAATTTGCTGGTTATTGTTATATTCGTAATAAAATTTCATCTTGCAGTTATTTTTATGAAAACTTCTAGTACCAGTCATCCTTTCAAAAATGGAGTTTGTTTATGCCTCTGTGACCTCTACATCAAAAAAATAAAATAGAAATTAAAATCATTTTCATCATCTCCATGTTGTATCGAAAATGTATCATAGAGCAAAAACAGGAATATGTATCGTACTGTGAAATTTGTGTATCGTTTCATCCCTACACTATGTAAATGATTACAAGTATGACACGGCCTTGCCACAAGAGGGTGTAAAAGTGCTCCCTCTGGTGTCTATGAAAAGGTTTTCGAAGGCTATTTTTGTATGGTGTACCTCTTGTTGAGAGATGGATGACTGCTAGATCTGCCCTTATTTGCCCACACCTGGGCCTGTAGATTGGAAAAGTTGGTGCAATAAATGACAGGCCAAGGAAGTGTTGCAATCTTGTGGAACCGTTCCTTGGAAATCCTTGCTGTGTCTGGGTGAGTATTGTTCTGCTGAAAAAAGTTTGCTAAAAGTCCTGCCATGATAGGCAACATGTGGCCATAAGATTTTGTTCAAATATTGCTCATCTGTTAGTGTCTCTCATATCACTACTAGGTACCGACTGTCGAATGTGATGGCTACCCAGATATGTTTTTTTGACCCACATGTTGCTCTACAACAAAGGCAGATTGAAGCGCTCACCATGAGACCTCCATACTTGAACCCAACTGCAAACTCCTTCTGCTAAGCACCAGGTTCAGGCAGAGAGACCACTTGTGTCTGGATTGTGGACCACAAAACTGGGAGCTGCTTGTGATTGTTAGTAGGTAAAATGGTTCTCTTTACTGATGGTCTGTCAGAGCCTGTTCACCATGTGTTCGTTCCCTCACAGGTCTGCTTTGCCCAACTTCTCATAAAAACTTTGTCAAAACAGCCTAGATGGTGGTGGGGTGGTAAGAAGCAAGAAGGTACTCCGGCTGGCTCCCACAGTCCAAAGACATGTGTGTTAGGTTAATTGATCACTCTAAATTGAATTTAGTGTGTATATAACTAGTCCTCATGTATACACCTTGTGTATAGATATTACCTCATGCGTGTCGATGAAATAGCAACTGATGCTGATAGCGAAGTAAAATAACCAAATAAACAAACAAATGGATCAGGGTCAATTTAAAAGGACTCTTGTACTTACTCTAATGCTTATTTCGGTCCACTGATGCTCGGTCCTCTAATGCTTATCTCGGTCCCCCTTTCAAAGTCTGTCAACTGTCAAACTTTAAGTGCAACAATCCCCCATCAATTGGTACACTACCCAAAATTACCCTTGCAGTAAATGCTTTATTTTCCCAACCTTCTTTGAAATGTGTTGCAGGCCTGAAATGCAAGAATGGATGTTTATTAATAAATGAAATTAGTTGACCAGACACAACATGGAATATATCTGGTTCATACTGTCTGTATTTAAATAAATGTCAAAGGAACACTGCATTCCCAATTAAGAATTAAAGCATTAAACTGAATTAGGATGAGTTCTATAATTGAAAAACACAGTGTTAAGCATTTTCTGAATAATATTTGCTATATGAACTTGCAAGAATACAACAACAATTTTATTTGTAAGCGCCTTTCAAGACACCCAAGGACACTACAATAAGAGCAGTAATAAAAGAAGAACTTAGTTAAATTAAGTAAAATACAGCACAAACAGCAAACATTAAAAGGATTTAGGCTCAGCCATAAGCCAGCTAAAAGAAATGCGTTTTTAGCTCATGTAGCCTACTGATCTGATTCTGTTAGTACTAAATATAAACAAGGGACAACATTATCATAAGGGACACTCGGCTGGTGCAGCAGTGTAATACACAAGTGCACCATAAGGGGCCCATGACAGGCTGTGTGTCTGAAGGAGGTAGGTTGGTTGGAGATCCTCTCTGGGTACTGTCATAGCGAACCCTGGCGTCTCATTCAGTATACACTTACTCCACTGAATGAAATGTGCACTAGTTCACTCCCATTCTTGTCTCAACTGAAGAGCTATCAATTTTTTCAAAATAATAATAGCATTCAAATAATACCAAGAATAATAAATGATGTGTTAGTGAATCATTAACAATAACTAAAGAAAAACAAATAGTTTCCTTCTGTATTTTTCCAGACATCCATGATATATAAAAGGGCTTTCATTAAGCCATTGAGTTAACTTTTGAGAATCTCTTTAAGTCTCTAGTAATATGATGCATTGCTACGTACACGTCAAGAGCCATTGAAGGGAGTTTTAAGGGTAAAAGTGGTAAAATTGGTCTTGTTTGCATAGCATTGTGAAATTTATCAATTGATTTATTTACCAATGGATCCGTATAAGAACAAAAGCGAAGTGGGTCATCCAAAGCAACAACAATAATACAGTACCTGTTCCAGGTACAGTATATTATTAAGACTACTGCATATTTAACAAAGGATATCACCAAGAGCAAAATCACACATTAGTCAATATTCCACCTGTTACCATTTAAAGCCCCATTCAATTAACTTATACCAGTTACAGAATCCCTTAAGCTAACACCTGTTTGCTCCCTAGGAATGTCAATTTTCTCAGAACGGTAAAAAATTTACTAGGACTGGATCTTTCACCAGTACATAAATTCAATATATGCTTGGGTGGAGTACTCTATTTGCAAAATGACTAAGCTAACACAGAGAGAAAAAATGGAAACCAAGCTACATTTACATAAGGACAAGCTGAGTAACTGAGGTTACATGATTTAGATCTACAAAATTTGGACATTTGTATCTTTTACAGGTAGTCCATTTACATGGTTGAATTATTGTAGTAGATCTCTGACATGAAGAATTGCCGTGGCTCTCCACAGATATAAGGTGGAACTGCACAAATATCTATGCAATAATGCAGAGGTATCTATTGCTCTAGATAAGGAACAGTCCACACCTGAAAGGAAAATAAAGGAACAGCCAGCTGAGATGAATAATGCTTGGAAGTTACTCATGATTTTGAGCTTGTGCAGTATGCAGGTTTGCTGTTATATTTACACACACTGCTATACATATTGTGTAATATACTACCTGACTAAAGTTTGGATTTGAATAAGCAAATAATTAAGAGCCATCAATTGGATTATTACTGCTAGGATTAATAGGTTTAAGCTGGCAACAATTATTTTAATCCTTACTCATTCTGTGAAAAGCTTTTTATTTCTTAAACAAGCATGTCAGAAGATGTATCCCACATTCATGAAAAAAAAATGGTACTCTGAATCACTCACTCACTCACCGCTGGGTCCTGGTCAGGGTCACAGGAGAGCTGGTGCCTAACCAGCAAGCCAGGAACAGCTCTAGACAGGGCACCAAACCAACTCACACATTCATACACTGGGGATCCTTTAAAAACACCAATTAACCTAAAACAAATGTATTTGGACTGTCAGAGGAAACCGGAGTACCTGAAAAAAAGGCCTACAGACACACACTGTTCCACCTGGGATTGAACCAAGGACTGTCTTGCTGTAAGGAAACAATTTTACCCCACTGAGCCACCATACTGTGGTTTGGAAGGGTTAAATTACTGGCCACAAGCAAAGTAAACAACTAAATAGATTTTTTTTAATTACTAGAATTGGGTTAGGAGTCTGACACTATTAAAACCATATATCACTTTTATATTTGGTTCAGTCAAACTGTAAAAATGTCTCAAAATAACTAAAACTTTAGAATAAAAAAATAACAAAAAATGCATGAACAAACAAATTTACTGTGGCGTATGCACCATTAATTTACTGTTGTTTTCCTCTAGATTTACAGGGATAAAACGACAATTTTGTGCTGGGTCGCTGCACAGAACTACAGGACATGCCATGCAAATCACTACAGGCACTACATTTCCCATAATGCCTCAGCATCTTTCCAAAAGCTAAACTAGAGCAGCTAAAACTTTTAGTCAAAGTCAGTTTCTTTTCTTTTGTCTTTTAAAAACAAAAGAACATGCTTTATTGTGAATTTGCTCTTCATTTATCATAGCAGAGTAACTCCTAACTCACTTAACCTATTTAGAGTTGTGCCCTTACAACTGACTGGCAAGCAGGGGGTACAACTGTGCCCCTCTAAATTATGTGTATACCCCTACAATGCATAGTACAGAGTTGCATCCGCATAACACAGCAAAGCGAAAAAAGAAACGGGTAGCTTGGTGGGTAGCACTGCTGCCTCACTGCAAGGTCCCGAGTTCAATCCGGGGTTAGAGCGGTCTAGGTTACTTCTGTGTGGAGTCTGCATGTCCTCCCTGTGTCTGCGTGGGTTTACTCAGTTTCCTCCCACAGTCCAAAGACATGTGCGTTAGGCTAATTGATCACTCTAAATTGGCATTGACTTGTGTGTGTGTGTATATATACCGTCGATTCCGGTTAATTGGACCACCGGTTAATGGGACCAGCCGCTTATTCGGACCAAATCCTAAAGTACCGAAACAA
>JAVSBV010129128.1:0-17779 GCA_033117975.1 Parotocinclus spilosoma
TTCTGAATAAGACGTCCCTGGCCAGGGGACCCCTAGGTCTGAGGCCGGTAACACATACGGTTTGTACAGCTTGTGCGATCGTTGACACATGGACGGAAAGGCCAATCTCAACAAACACTTGGAAGTCCTTCCATGTCGCCGTTGGTAGCTTCTTTGTAATTTAACAATTCATGGGGCGTAGCTTAACACGTTACCCTGGGTGGGATACCAGTCTATCATTTAGAACTTAGAAGGGGGTCACGGCTTTAGTGCCAATTCATCTGGCCTCCTTAGACACAGCCAATTATGTGTCCGTGTGATGTCCGACCAGCCTGGAAGGCTCCGCCGGGCCACCCAGGTCACTCCAGTGGTGGGCGCTGCCTTTCAAAAATGGTCTTTTCAACAAGTTCTGACAATGATAACAGCTGTACCAGACCTGTCAGAGCACCAGGGCTGTCATCGTTTGATAAAGGGTATTTAAAGCTTTCATCTTTAAGAGCGTGGCGAAAAAAATTAAGCTCCACTTAAACATCTGTACTAATCCAGAGATGTCAGTTCATCCATTGTGAGCAGACAGCTCGACGTCGAGGGCCTAAAAATGATGCGCAGCTGTCAAGAAGCTCTTGCTGGAAGGAAACTTGCCCTGGATTGCAGCAACTGCAGACATAGATTTGCACCGATAGATTTAGAGGATTGTTCTGGACGGACGAGTCCATTATTTATATCCTCCATAGTCTGTCTATATAATGATGTAATGATGTAATGAGGGTGATTTGTTTTTGATGGACGGCATCGCGAACGCTGAACGAGGACAGTTTGTTACATTATGCAATTCGTAAAAAATCTACTCCAAACTAAGGAGAGAAAAACTGTATTTATCTTACAATCCGGCCATTTTAATATTATCATACAAGACATGAATTTATATCATTAGCTTCTGTTTGATTAAACTATTAAAACTAACTTATTATCATACCTTTAACGTAGTTTAACTGGGACTTATAACATCGAAAAAAACACTCTATATAAATTAGATCTGCATCAACACAGCTTGAAGTGTGGCAAGTATAAATCATGTTGGTTTGTGCCCTAATACTTTTGGTCATGCTGGGTCCTAATATTTGTGTCCTAATATTTTTGCCCTCTTGTATGTTTGTGTCCTAATACTTTTGGCCATATAGGTTTTTGTCATAAAATTTTTTGCATCATGTTGGTTTGTGTCCTAATGCTTTTGGCATCATGTTGGTTTGTGTCCTAATACTTTTGGCATCATGTTGGTTTGTGTCCTAATACTTTTGGCATCATGTTGGTTTGTGTCTTAAAACTTTTGGCATCATGTTGGTTTGTGTCCTAATACTTTTGGTTCATGTGGGCTTGTGTCCTAATATTTTTGGCCACATGTTGATTTGTGTCCTAATACTTTTGGCATCATGTTGGTTTGTGTCCTAATACTTTTGGCATCATGTTGGTTTGTGTCCTAATATTTTTTGCCCTCTTGTATGTTTGTGTCCTAATACTTTTGGCCATATAGGTTTGTGTCCTATTTTTTTTTGCATCATGTTGGTTTGTGTCCTAATACTTTTGGCATCATGTTGGTTTGTGTCCTAATACTTTTGCACATGTTGGTTTGTGTCCTAATACTTTTGGCATCATGTTGGTTTGTGTCCTAATACTTTTGCACACGTTGGTTTGTGCCCTAATACTTTTGGCATCATGTGGGTTTGTGTCCTAATATTTTTGCCTTCTTGTGTGTTTGTGTCCTAATACTTTAGGCCACATGGTTTTGAGTGTGTGTTGCTTGTGAGTTGTGTGTTTGCATGTGCGTAGTATTTGTGTGGAGTGTGTGCTGTGTGCTTCAAGTGCCGTATAATACATTGGACTACACGTTACTGGTGTTTTAGACCAATGAACTGAACATCATTGAAACTGCAAACAATTTGAAGATTGGACCTTGGACTGAAGGCCAGTGTTTTGAAAGGACCTGGGCCTGTATAAAAGCAAATTGTGAAAAAAAAGTCTTTTGTGCATTCTTCTATTATAAATCTCCTTTATTCTAACACTGAAAAACAGACTATAATAAAATATAAAATAACGGTGACGGACAGTTAACGCTTGTGCACAGTACCATAAACTACATACATGTTATATAAGAGTCTATGGGCTTTAATTTGGGATTTAATCAGTAATGGTATCGTTCTCTCATGCTTTACATCATGTGCTAATTCAGCTTTCAGCAGAACGTCCCTTTAATTATTACAACTATATTCACCCTGAGATTTTTTTGTCAGTATATTACATTTTTGTTTGTTTATTTTGTTATCTCGACTTATATTTCCCAAACTTCCACGCCTGTAGGGGAGTTTTTAAATCTCAGTAGCGAATGAAATCCCATCACAGCCAGGAATCTTTAATTAGACCCATCTGTCACCGCTTTTTACTCGAGAGGGAATCTCAACTAGGGCAGTAATTGAGCTAAATGAGATATTGAGTGAAAATGTTTATATGTAATCATACGTCTGAGCTCGCCGACAGAGAAAGCGCTCTGGCAGCTCGGCTACACGCCTTATTTGGTTATGTCACGGCGCATATAAGAGGGAAAAAATAGACATGCGACCTTGGATGATCTCACAGAAATTGTATAAACTCTCGGCAAATAGAGTTCAAACAGGGCTCGACATCCCACTCAGGTACGAAAAAACATCAAATTCTGATGTAATTTAGGAGGAGGGCCTGGGCCTCGGAGGCAAAAAAATTGCTTTTGGAAGCCGCCGTTCCTGAGGACCTGGGTTTAAACCCCAGGCTGGGTTACGATATGGAGGTCTTGTGGTGTAGTTAATGGGTTCTTCAATAGACCGGAGACCCATCCATGGCATTTTCGTTGTATTTCTCCTGGAACTGGCTGGGCACAGGCAGTACTTCATCCTGGACACAGTACCAGTCCATCAGAGGGTTCTGTAACCCCACAAAAATAAAAAGAAGAATGCATTAAGTCTTCCTATATGTTACATTTAGGATGGTCAAATTAAGCAAATCATAAATTTGTATACCTCAAACGAAATCAGTTTGACTAAGAATGCCAGAGAGAGAGAGTGTGAGTGAGAGAGTGAGACAGAGAGCGAGAGAGAGACAGACAGAGTGAAATATAATAATAAATACTTTATTTATCCCCCAAGGGAAATTTTGTGCGTTGCAGCAGTAATGTACACACAAGCCAAGACTCACATACTTAGAAGGTGAGACGAGGTATATAAAAGACACAACTGAAATACAAAAATATGAATACAACAAATACAACAAATACTCCTTTGCTAAAATAAAGAAGAAATAGAAAATAAAATAGAAAATTAAACGAAACGAACATGAAAATATAGACACCAATGACGCGTAAAATAAAAACAAAAATATGAAATGTAATCGAAAATAAAATAAAGACACAAAAAAATAAAAAAATAAATATAATAACACACTACTGTTTCTTAATTTTATTTTTCATTCTGTCTGTTCGTTTTTACGTTCTAGTGTGTGCTGTAATTTTATTTCCTACTGTGGCTCTTCATTTTATTTTGAATTGTATTATTTAATTTTTATTTTTGATCGTGTTCTTTATGTGTACTTTTGATCGTATTTCTTAATTCTAAGAGAAAATACAATAGAAACAAACTTATGGATTAAATGTTCATAAAATGTAAGGCCTCTCAACTTTAAATCACCTTGTAATTTGCATTTCTGAAACAAATCCCACTTGCGTTTGCACCGTTTATTGTACACCCTCAGCCACACTGACTTACAATACAAGCGATTGTGGATTAAGTCCAATTCATTTATTTACTTTTCAGATATGAAATTGTTCAAACGCTGTAACGCAGGCAGAGGCAAGGAATTCTCGATATGCCCCGTTAAAAGACCGACAGGGGCCTTATCATCGGCGTAATCAAGCACTAATTGCTTATTCTTTAAACAACTGCCTCCAAATAAACTCTGTACTCTGAGGATGATCTGTGAGGAAAGCTCTAAGCCAGCCACTAAGACCTCCACTTTAAAAAGCTACGAGAACATCAAACTGTGTTGTATTGAAAGCTGACCTAAAATCAATCAATAAATAAAACCCCAGTGAAGGATTAAAGCAGTTAAAGGTACTTAGCGACTGATTCCGCTAGGGTGAGCGTTGTATTCTCAACCTCCCTACGCAATTTTCTGTATACTCCGAGTCTAGCTGATCTCTAACTCATGATAAGAGGTCATTACCAAGCACTCTCACCACGCACTTAACCAAGAGGAAAGTGACTGCAACGGCTCCGAAAACTGTGAAATCTGGTTTGAACAGCCAGATCGGACTTTTATATTAAGGGAAAATGGACAACGGTATGGAGGGAGGATTACGGGGGCGGAACTGCTAGGTAATATCTCTGCCTAAACTTAATTATTAGGGACATATCAGTACAACCTGGACTGTGGTGGCCTAGAGGTCAAGGTACTGGACTATGGACCAGAAGGTCCAGGGCTGGAAAATGTACGTAAAGTTACAAAGTCCTAAAGACGTTACTGTAGAAGCTTTTTTATGCAGGAATGGATGTTTATTTACAAACGAAACATGAAATATTTCAGGTTCGTACCGTTATATGTTCCATAATATTTCACTCTCTCTAATTCGAGCCTACACATTATTTACTTAAATAGGTTTAAATCGGTTATCTCTGTTAATATTGAACCTTTTTGTATTTAAACTATTACTATGAACTTCTTTTGGAGGCTTTGTTTTTTCCTGATTCGGTTTGGGGAGTTTTTCCTTTCCACTGTCATTCAATTTAAGATATTTCCAACGTGGCTTTGATAATAGAAGATAAGAAACTTTAAGAAACTTGAAATACTTCCACTACTCTACTTCATTATCTCATGGATTTGATCATTTACAGGTCGAGTAGGTTTTTTTCTCCAGCCGAATCAAATAAAAATTGGATTAATCTCATCACAGGGCTGCTCTTTAACCAGAATAACCTTCTAATCCTACAGTACACAAAACTCTTAGACAAGCTAATGATTTGTGCTGAGCCTTTGTATCAGAAGGTTATTGGGAGAATCATTTCCAATTTGAAATGGTCTCTCGAAGGAAATCATGTGAAAATGTAATACTGAGAGAAATCTTCCAATGACCCGGGCTGCTATGTATTTCCTCGAACAGTGGTAG
The DNA here is from genome assembly GCA_033117975.1 of Parotocinclus spilosoma. Classification (NCBI taxonomy): domain Eukaryota; kingdom Metazoa; phylum Chordata; class Actinopteri; order Siluriformes; family Loricariidae; genus Parotocinclus; species Parotocinclus spilosoma. The sequence goes on from JAVSBV010129128.1 coordinate 5,165, forward strand.
CGTCTAAAATCATGGAATCTAAAAACAGACTGCAGTAACGTAATAAAAGTCAGTGTTTACATTCTGCTCGGGTTAAAGCTAGGCTAATCAGCATAAACAAGCTCAGCTCACAAACGAAAATAGTGAGCTATAAAGGACACGTACCGAGCTGCTTTAGATGATTAAATTAAAAAAAAATAGGGATTTAGGTCACCTTTGCGACCTGACGCTACAAACGACTTCGTTCCTTTAACATTATTCACAAAAATCGTTACATAAATGTACGACGTGTACAGAGTACCCGTGCAAAAGTGTTAGGCCACCGTTAGAGATGCAGACAGGATAACCAGGGCCTCTTTTCAAGCACACAGTCTGGGAGATTTTCTTGACCCCCCTTAGTACCAACTGAGCGCCATTTAAACCGCAGTCTAACCGAGTACTGCTGCTGACCATGAGCACAGTATGCCTTTTTTCTACTTGCCAGGCCACAAAGATCACGTCATGTCGACCTGGTTTCATGGCACAACGTCACCAGAGAATCTTTGGGAGGCAAACCAGGTGCACATTATTATCAAATCCTTTATTAGCAAAAATAATGTTGAAATGATCTATATACACAAAAAGTACTGCACTTGAACACTGCATTACAAAAAGATTTTGAAAGCACTTAACAGAACACTGCCACTGGCCAGGGTTGAAAGAAGATCAATAGGATTTGCAGACGTATTTTATATATTCATTGTGTGTCGTCTTCCCTTCTGCTGCTTAGCTACTGAAACACAATTTATAAGGCATTAGTCTGAACGTATATTGCTTCTACAATATAAGAGGGGTGAGTACAAGTGAATCCACTTACACTGCGTGAAGGGAGAGCCAAGTGGGGTGCTTACTGAAGAGCTATTCTGCTCCAACTCATGGCGAGATTGTGAAGCGCATTAGTATTCCGCACGGACTGTCTCAGGGACAAGGTTCCTAGCATCTAAAAACCCTTGAAAATGGACAAGGGCCCCCCCAAAAAATCTTACAGTAACCCAGCAGGTCGATCAAAGCTACCCCAGGGATTGAACACTTTTCAAGCGGAGCTTTAAGACCAGGGTTAAAAATATCCATACTTTCCTCAAAGGAGCAAGGCTGCCGTTCCCATTACCGCCGACTCACAAGAGCAGATAATGTTCGCTCAGGCACCGCTATAGGCCCGAGATATAAACCGAGAGATTAACACACCTCCGGCTAGGAGAGAATCAGTGGGGTAACTCAGCCCTCGATGGCTGCCTGTGGTTTTCAACGTAGACTCGGCAGCTCTGAGTGGTTGAGAGCTTCCGTAACAGAACGAACATCTGGCAAACGTTCAGACACACACACACACACACCGTCTGAGATTGGCTGGAGAAACATATGCTAAGATACGCTGTCTGAAAACTTTTGGATGCATTTTCACCTACTGTTTTGTACATATTATCTCTTTTTGTCATTTCCCATCACGCTTATAATAATCTACTGGTATGCAGTCCTCATTGTTAGGTGCTTTGGTCACTTCAAGAAGGCCTGGACGTGCACCTGATGGGGGATCTGTTCAAATGTTGGCACAAGGCATGCTTAGGCATGTTTAGTCAAGGAAATGTACCAGGATCACAACATAATTATACTATAATAAGACTGTGGTAGCCTAGAGGTTAAGGTACTGGACTATAGGCCAGAAAGTCCAGGGATTAAATTCCATCTCTGCCACAGTTGGGTCCCTGAGCAAGGCCCTTAACCCATAATTGCTTGGATTGCAAGGCAATTAATTGTACATAGCTCTGGATATGGGTTGCTGCTAAATGACGTCAATGTAAATGAAAATAATGAAGTGCAATAGAAAGTATTATCATAACTAATGCCACACTAATGATGCTCCTTGGTCTGCACTGGTTAATCTGCCCACATCCCTAAAAAAAAAACCAGGCACAGAAACGTGGCAATGCCGCACACAATATGTCCCATTTGTTCCCCGTGTGGTATGAATGGAAATTGAGTTTTCCACCATGCTGTGACATAATCAACACTGACTGCCGAGAGGGAGGGAAAGGCTCGTTAGTTTCTCTCTCTCTCTCCGAGACGCTTTTATTCCACTCTGTTAAGCAAATGGGATCAGCACACAAACTGCCCAGGCTCCACCGTTACCCCGGCGAATATGCCAGTCTCACCCGTGTCGAGAAGCGTCTCATGACATTGGTTGTCATCACATCAGAGTAGGTTCTCCGGGGGCTTCACGTTAGAGCAAGGAGAGGCTAATGTATGAGGAGCAAGTGGATGAAGTGGCGAAATCGAATTAACGCCTGCTTAAACTGAGCACAAACGACCGGTGGTTATTCGCTTACAACATTCAGACGGACCGCGAGCTGAAAACGGGCGTAATGAAACCGCCGGGCAAACTTCATAACGGACTCGGCAAGGTCAACGCGTGCCTTTAGCTAATGGGAAGCTTCTGATGAATCTATTTATTATAAGCCGAAGTGGATTTGAGTGGGATGGGTGGAGTGAGGCAAGGAAGATGAATTATCCACGAGTCATTTGCATAATAACAAAATAAGGAGCCGATTTAGGTGGCGGTAAAGCAAGCGTTTAACTTTGCAGCATGTCAGAAATAGGCACTATGCTCAGAATGGTTTCATCATAATCCAATTAATACATGACAATAACAATAACCTTAAAAAGAACGGCGCACCCAACAAACAACCAGGGGGCCCGTTTGTCACCGATTCCCGTGCAGTTAAAGCAGATGCACACACTGTCATTTGTACTACAAATTCAACAACAAATTTAATTTCTACAGCACTTTTTACAATGAAGCGTTGTGTCAGAGCAGCTCTACAATCTTAGATGATATTATAATAATAATATAAGGCCATCCCACTTTAAGCAAGCCTAGGGCGACAGTGGCAAGAAAAAAATCCTAAACGTTGTAAAGAAGGAACCATGGAACCACCTGATCTGCTTGGGCTCAGATATTAAATGTAAGAATTAATTTGTAATAATAGTAATATTAGGTAAGTAAATAGGTACGCTTGCGCTTATATAACAGAGTGATGGTTGTAAGATTTGGCAACCCGTTAAGAGGGTAGTAACGATAGTAATTAAATGAGAGCTCCTAAAGAGTTATTGGAAAACGAATATTTGTGGATTGTGCTGTAGTTTGTAAACGTGTGCGTTTTTCACTACACAGTTATGGCTACAATGAATTTCACCCAGTTGCTGATTAAGAGAAAAAGGAAGAGTGCAGATTGTTTGGGTGTTAAAACTCAATCGAATGATTGTACTGCAGAAATATAAATTCTCTTGCTCTGACTCTGTCCTGTTTCCAAATAAAAACGGGATTCATAACTGGGACCTGCTACCTAAAGGCTTTGAGCAAACCCCACTCTGTACCTCATATGCCTTGGGATCCACTGGTCCCACCAAAAGCACTGGTTCCCAGTGTGAATCCTGTCTGGTTGACAGGATTGCGTACCGTTTCTGATCACAGCATGTGAGGGTTTGCTGGATGACCTCGATGTTAGTGGAAGTCCTATAATGTTTGTTTGAGGGTGAAGTTATGACGTACATTATAAGGTAACCATAGCCGTTGAAACTCTCTTTAGACCAGTGATAGAAAATGCCGGCTCAGCATAACCGTCCATGGATATAATAAACCAAAAAGCAAGCGAGTGCGCCTCAGGAATGCGGAATGAGCTCAGGCTCCTTTGAGTTCTTAGATAACGTGTGTCAGCGTGAAGAAAATCCGTTTGCAAACAGGTTGTATTAAAGGAAGAGGCCTTTGTTACTCGGCTGCTTATGATGTCGGGTGACACTTATCACACACAAATCCCTCTGTTAGGAGCACAATGGAGATCAGTCAGGCAGCGAGGACCTTGGAGGAAATACGACAAAGGATGCACTGTTGGCATGCAAACCGCTGAAGGGATCCAGCTGTTCTGGTCCGTGTGATGCAGGAGGAAGAGGATGAACTTGTCTCTAATGCACGGCTACTGAATAAGACGCGAACGGACGGATTTCTAAAAGCCGACAAGACAACGTTACGTCCTAGACGTCACCGGCACGTACCTTTGGCCCATAGCCGGCTCTTGTCGACTGGCATGAAATGGTGCAGGTTGGCAGCCACGGTCCTGCGCAAACGAAAATAATGTGGTCAGACAGTCAGGTGGAGGTGCGACGATGGTGAAAGACAATTCTTTTTGCTCAGAGCCATGTGGGAGGCTTAATGTGGCTTGAAATTTAAATTCTACTTTTAGACATACTGGCAACCGCAGCCTTCACCTGTAAACCCATGAAATTGGAAGAAAATGTAGCTCGGCGGCATTGGACAGTCTCCAAATACGGTGCTGGTTTTATCACGCAAAGGAAAGGCATAGACTGGAGGATGTCTGAAGGTCACCGTTTTACTACTGAGCTCGGGATTTCGGACAAATGCGCACCCCCAGGACGCTCTCTACAGTGTAGCGTGTGACGCCTAATGCAGGCTAATGTGGCAACGGAACATTTTCTAAAAGAGGGATAACTATCAGCTCCACCCGTGGAAAAAGCATGGAGACAAACAAACAAGCTTATTTCTAAAACAACAATTGCATGCACCTTTTTATCAAGTGTGTGCGTGTGAAAGGTGCTGCACAAATGTTTTTACACATTTCGCATCTCTTCGGTTCTTATTAAAGAACAAAATCGCCGTACATGATGACTGGTTGCGCCCTCCGGTGTTCAAAAAAGGATACTGCACCTGATGAACACATTTTTGCATTGCGGCAAAAATGTGCTAAAGAGCGTTTCTTGCTCCTTGGTTCTATGGGTTCAAAAGTATTGGGACACCTACATGTTACACCTCAAAAGGCATCCCATGTCTTTAAATCCAAAGGCGTTAACAGAGTCGGTCCAAGATTTTGGACCCTGTCTGTGGGACATACTGCCATCTGTCCAGCACCTAGACCTAGGTCAGACACTGATGTTTGACAAGAGGCTCGCCCGGCCGTCTCTTTACAGAGCTTTACCTACTATGAGCACTGGGGCGCAGTCGTGCTGCAACAAAAAAGAGCCTTCCCCAAACTGTTCCCATGAATTTAGATGCACTAAACAGCTTGGTATGCTAAAGGATTAAGCTTACCCTGACAAACTACCCCACGGTGTTAACCCGAAACTCTTCCACTTTTTGCTCTTTAGAAAGGGGCAGGCTGCATGCCTTTAACCTATATTCGATGATTAAGAGATGTCCTAATACTTTGGCCCTTATAGTCCACGTGAATCCGTGAATCGAATGTGGATAAGGGGTAGGAGGGCAACGGCTCAATATCATTTAAAAGAAAAGGCACCTCTGCAGAACCGGTTCTGAAAAGGGCTATTTAGACAGGGTGAGAAGGGCGCCTTGATCCTCGTGATATTTTATTTTAACCAAAGCCCTAAGTCTTCATTAAGACCCCAGGGAGCTGCGTTAAGTTGTGCAAAAGGGCCGTAACGTGCCACCTTTGAGGTGTCATGACTGTATCAAAAGGAGAAAATGTATTAAGCAGAAAGAGAATTTCTCTCTGACCTTTTCTTCTCCTGACTTTCGTCTAAAAACGCACGTCCATTTGTTATCCCTGCCCACACAGCAGCACGAGTCCTGAACACCGCCGCCGGATTCTCCTAACCGTACAAAACAGATGTTACTAGTACACAAACACACACACGCACACGCTCTTATTAAGCAATTAAGTCAAGTCTAGCAACACAAATTTCATTCCCGAAGGCTGGCTCATTGTACAAATGGGTTTTTAATTATGCGGTTTACTTATATACTTTCCTGCATCAAACAATATTTATACAAAGACAATGACAAAGACCCGAATCTACTAAAATAACCAACGTCCTGCTTCCATTACTCGTCAGGGCAGTAATTAAACACTGCCCTGTTTTTGCTCCTGATCCTGGCTCTGTTATATGCTACAAAAACGTTGCAAACGTTGACGCACAATATCTCATAAAGGTTAGTATTTTTATAAGGAATTAGGCGTTAACGTTAGAAACGTCCTCATATGCTCCCTACGTAGCGCCCTGAGCCCAGCTTTAATTTCAGCATCAGTATCCTGGCACAGACGAAGCAGCTGGCACAGGTCCCCCTTGGCGCTGATGACCCAGTGGTGGCATGTGCTGTTGTGGAGCAGTCAGTGAGGCTGATCTCCGTTTGCTCGGAGGACTCTCATTTACTAACAACACGGGGCCTTCATGCCTCACGGCCCTGCCAGCCTGTGCTCTGCCTTTTTGTGATCCTTCTCATCTCCCTCACAGTCCAATCAGGCTCTCGGTGGAGGCCGTGTCAGTCGCGATGCACCGCTCGGCTTGTGTGCTCGGGGAAACAGTGGAGAGATCTGACAGCCATGGCAGGGCCTTCAAAACGGTGAGCGTCAAAGAAAGGACCCCTCAAGACGAGGTAGCGGTAATTATGTTTGTCATGTCGTGGCACTCTGGTTAAAATTTTGAATAGGCGATGTCGTGTCCTCGGTCTGACCCCTGACAAAACCGGTTCGCGTCAGGGCGGGGTAATCTTTCTGGACAGCCGTCTGGCTAAGCTTCCGCGTTCCCGGTGGAACAAGATATAGAAACAGGAAGCGCGCATTACAGAGGGTGAGCGCGAGAAATGTATTTAGGATACAAACGGGGCACGGCAAATCGTTCTAGGCAGGCGGTTAAATAATAGATCCCATTCCGAACTCATTCACACGACCAAAATCTAACCGAGCCGTCCTCACACGGACTTTATAATTTGTAATTCACATGAACAGCTCGCTGGTGAAAACAAAAAGGAAATCAGTGGCGTTGAAACACTTGCACGGTACCAAACAGCATGGCTGCGTTTACCATTCGGTACAAACCTAGTTTCCCAAGGAAGGAAGGACAAATACGCTTCGACAGCGTCCAACAGAAGGTGTGCGCCCTCTAATGTCCACCTTAAATCCTACGGAACGGGACGTTGGCCTAAACGGGGACACAGAATTTTAGATGCTTTGCGCGTAACATCAACCAAAGTCATGAATAAAGTTTTAAAATGAGTGTGAGAAATGGATTGAAAGTGAAAAGGGAAAGAAAAACACTTACTCTATTGGTGAACTCTAAAGAACCGGGACTGTGGGGAACAAGAAAACGACCAACTAACATCATCAGTGGTTTTAACAGCCTTTGGGAAAAGTCCACCATGCAGCACGAGACCTGTCCGGTGTCTTTTGCCATCGTGTCTTAAGCACGAGGACGAATCTACTGAGCAAGTTCTGTAAATAAATCCATTTCAATTTTGCCGTCTTCAGTTTCTTTCTTTCTAATCGAATAGCTTGAATAGCTCCCTTTGTTCACATTCATCCATTTTCTCATGAGACTCGAGCATTTCTTTGATACTCTGAATATAAGGAGAATCTCGGTTGCATAAAGACCTCAACCACCCACCAAGCCACCCACCGAGCACCAAATGCGTAACCTTGTCACGACCGATTAGCTTCTCTAGCACGTCAAGTCCTCACCTCCTCTTTCCTTCATCACTGCCATCTGGAAAACGCAGACTCCCATGCTGAAGAGCCGTACTTCACGCATACAGACCCGGTTCCGACGGAGGATCCGAGCAGCCGTCGGCATCTCTTTTGCTGACCTCTCGGATGATTCAGAGCTAAAATAGCGCAGATACTGCAGCGTGCGGCGAGAGACGACGCGGGAGAAACAATTTACACAATCACTTAAGGTTTCAAAGGGAATAAGGGGTACAGATGGAGGCTCGCGGTCCTTTTTCTGTCCTAAAAGCCTTTCGGGTGACTCTGCATACCGAGTCCTTGAACTTTCGCCCTCTGTTGACGAGCTGGGAGAAAGCAATGGCACAACTAAAGCAGAAAGCTGCTCTACCAAATACCATGCCTAACTGTTTGATGACTTTTTCCTCACCTTCTACGCTCCTGTGAGTTTCACATTTGATTACCGTCCCTGGGCTCTCGGCTGCTGCAGCGCCAGTTCACTGGCCTTGCACCGCAGTGACCTTGGTTTTATTGGCCGTGCCTGTGGGAGGGGAGCCAGGACCCCCCCCCCCCGGCGCAGCATGCCGGCCACAAATTCAGTTCGTGGCCGGAGTTCAATCCCCTGAATCTCCATACGATACCATGAGTGGCCCTGAGCTAATGCAGAGCTTAAAGTGCTAAAGTGCTGACCAGAAAGTCCAGGGTTCGAGCTCAGACACTGCCTGCGTTGTACCTTGTCGCTACAGCACTGTTCAAAAAATATTAGGCCACCATTAGAATAGATATTCCAATGATATAATGCAATAAATGCATCTCAGTACAAAAAAGCCTTTTTTTTAAAAAAAAGAATGGCACCAGAATACAAACAGGTTAAGATATGCTAAAGCGTCCAAAGATTGGAACCCGAACGATAAATATAAATTTGGACCATTTCGGGTCCAATATGCAGCGTTTACGTTATATGTGGCCGTTTTCCGTTATAGTGTTGGTAAAAACCTTGAGTAATGAACAATTAAAGTTATTACACACACCAGAACTTCAAACGCACGGCCTAATTGCAGAAAAGCCGTTGCATCACTTGATCCCGTTTATTAGGCAGCATTAATCAAAATGAAGCCGAATGAGGAGGAATGTGGGGCACGGTAATTTGCATCTGTTTATTTGTGCGTGTGTGTGTGTGTGTGTGTGTGTGTGTGCGTGTGTTTGTGTTCTACAACTTATGAAGTCAATTCCGTTCTATTATTCTATAATAACAGACATGGACTAGTCAGTCAGAACCCTAGGGAACTCTAGTGGCTTATTGATTGAGGTACTGGACTGTGAACGAGAAGGTTCAGGGTTCAAGTCCCACCTTTGCCTTTGCACTGAGCAACAGCTTAGCCCACAATGGCTTGGATTATAAGACTGTATCAGATGTAACTCGCTGTGGATTGTAAGGGCGTTTGCTAAACGACCAAATCACCTCCAGCATTAGATTAATTAAAACTGGCCAAATAATAATAATAATAATAATAATAAGAAGAAGAAGAAGCAAGTATTTCAGATGACATTTAGCTAAATCCTGTCTTTAGCAGAAATCCATAATGGATGGAAGCAGGGCGGAAGGGGGTGAGGTGGGTGCCTGTTGATTGGCTGTCGCTAGATCAGAGAGGCTGCAAAAAAAAGGGAAGGGGGGGGGGAATTGAATCCTAAACAGGAAGGATTCCAGGAAGGATGAGGAACGACCTGCTCGAACCAGGCCTATTCGTTAAGTTATCAAAGTGAATCAGTTTAATCCAAACAGCCAATCCAATGATGGTCTGCAGCTTAAGTCCAGCGTTAAGTCAATTTAGAATTTTTGTTAAGACGAGTCCGTTTTTGCAGAGCCCGTTCTCCTGTTTGTATTTTATATGTAGCACATGCTGCCCTAAATTACAGTTTGTCATTCCCTTACATCTGAATAAAGGCCTAAAAAAACGTCCTTTGGGGTTCAGGAGTCCTATTGGTCTGTGGTAGCTTAGCGGTTAAGGTACTAGCCTCTGGTCCAGAAGGTCCAGGGTTCAAATCCCACCTCTGCCAACCTGCCACAGTTGAGCCCTTGAGTAGGGCCCTTAACTTTCAATAGCTTGAATTGTAAGGCTGTATAAATTGTGAGTCGCTCTGGATAAGGGCGTCTGCTAAATAACCTAAATGTAATGTATTTATTTTTTAACTGGAAATTCAATTCCGACTCCGAACAGATCCGAATTCAAACGGTCTTCCTGAACCGGGTAATAACATGTTTTTAACGTCAAAGGGATTTAAACCGAGCCTTAAACAAGACTCGCTCACCGTAAGTCTATCAGAACCACAGCATACAATCTAAGCAGCGCTGGATTAATTCCACGCCTTGCTTTTCACACAATGTGGAGGCGGCTCGAAGTCGTCGCAGCCCACAGAGGGAAAGAGAGGAAAATCAATATTTGCTTGCAGCCTCCAAACACAGCTTTTTTTTGAAAAAAGAAGAGGCCTTCGTCTTCAGTTAGCAGAGTCACGCAATACTCTCAGGGTTCCTCAAAATCCTTAATCTCGCAGCGCCACTGTGGGAGAGCGTCTCGCGTTACGTTAGGAGGGGGGAAACGTCACCTGTTCGTTTGTTACGACCCGCGTTTGAGCTACGACTCAGGGTAAAATAGGCTGGATCGACATTTTATTTTAAACGGACATCGAAAAGACATCACGCACCGGAGGAAGCGCGCTTCTTAAACCTAAGGCACAGACGGAATTTGGATTTCATATTACCCTCTGATGGAATTCCAAAGGCGCCACCTCGGCACATAACTATGGATTTGTTGCCTCTCGAATGGCACTTTAGGCCCGTTAATCAGCGTGCGGCGGATGTCGTGGGCCACCGCATCACAGATATTGGTGTGTGTACTGTGTGTAATGAGGCTATTTGTTATGCAATGCAGAGTCTCTCGTTTTCAGGAGCTTATCTCGTGACAGCACGTTTAACCAGCCTCTGAGTGGGAACAGAGCAAAGACAGCAGCTGCCACCAACATGGCTGTTCGGAAAGGGGGGGGGGCGCGGTGGGTGGGGGTGGTGGGGGGGTGGTTTTGGTGGTACGAGACTGTGTGCTCCTCAAAGAAGTCAGTTATGCCTCTGTGTTTTGCGATGTAGTCAGCCCGTCTGAAGGAGCACGATAAACTCATGGCTGTCTCCGCCGTCCTGAATAGGGCTGCTGACCTTTTATTAACGCGCTGCACTGATTTCCGAGGCTTTAGAAAATGGGATGTACCTGCGCAGACAAAAGGTGCATTTTCCCCATCCCTTGCTTTTGTTGTACTAATTATTTGCGCGGAGGCTGACTCGAGAAGGCCGCCTGGGCGAGCCTCGGGGCTAGAGGTGAGGTGACTGGTGTCAATCCGCCGTTAAACAGTACAGCAGCGGAAGGAAGGTTAATGTGGTCCTGTTTCTTTCAGTCTGCGTTTACGTTCTCAAGAAAAACTAAACACAGTCGCCCAATCATCGGTCTCAGATCAGGTTTGATCAGCGATGGACTTTTCGGGTTTGGAAGATTTACTTTTAAACGGCAAACTTTGTACTTTAGACTATATAGCGCCGAAATGGTCGAACAAAAACCCCAGTTACAGCTTTGCTCGTCTTCTACCTCTGCACAATCTTATTCCTTATGAGTCTCAGCTTTAGCCACAGGACGGTGTTCGCTGGATGTTTGTGTACGCTGCACTATTCTTAGCCCAGCACTGACATCGGGGTTGTTTCAAAAAATCTTCCGTCTCTGCTGTGCTTGAAACGCTCGTACACGCTATCCACCCACTAGCACGTCACTGTCACTGCTGGGCTGAGAACGGTTCACCACCACAATAATATCAACTCCGCAAACTCCGGCCCTGGCGTGGACCCCTTTTCCCCCGATGGAGGAAGAGAGTTTGAGGAATAAGTGAGATAGTGATAGACCGAGCGAGCTGCACTTAAGTAGGGTTTAAGGTCATTAAAAGTACAAAGTAGATCTGTAGTGGTGTGTCCATCCTAATAGAACATGGATAAATTAATTTTTGGGACTAATTTAATCATTACGGTGGTCACGTAGTTAGTGTAAACGTTCACACGCTGTAGAACTATCTAACTCGCCGGCTGCACACAAGCAAGAGGGAATGAGTCGCGGTAAATTCTAGAACAGACAGTAAGTCAGCAATAATAATACGTCAAGAAATAAGAAATAAGAACAATATTGAAGTCAGTAAAAACATTCTGAACGCATGAACCGATGGTCCCAACGTGATCTAACGAGCAAGCTGGCCCCTTAACTCCCGCCTCTGCTCGCGCACCCGTGCTCTCCTCTACTGATAAAATGCGCACTGTAAACTTTAACGTATTCCCTCTTTCAGATGAGCGGGGAAGAGTTGTACGCTAATCGCAAATAGCGCGCGTTTGTCAGGCTAAATGCGAATTCACAAGCAGAAGATAATCATATTAGCGGGCTGACCTTTAGCGATTGACGTGCTCTGGCTCTCGGTGACCTTTAGCTGAGCATATGGTGGTGCTGGTGAATACCTGTAGTGAATAGCGGAGGGGAGACGGGAGCTCTGTGGTCCACAGGTGCTCTGAAAAGCAGCAGAAAGTTTTTTTTATATTGCCATTTGGAGATTAGTGGTCGTTTGTTTGTTTCAGACCTCCGTGTGTTCACCCGTTCGTTTTCTCTAATTATCGCGCCGTAAATAAAGATCCGCTTTTCCTGCGGCTCTTAGAAGCGGCTCGTTTCTGTCGAACGTTCCTTGGGTCCCTTTTTGAGTCTTGGTCCTCCCTTACCACATTCAGGGAGTTTTTCCTCGCCACTGTCGCCTTAGGCTTGCTCGATTTGGGATTGGACTCGACTTGACTTGACTTGACAACACGAGTCTGTTAGGCGTTGTCAGAATAGAAACAAAAATGAAAAACAAAACAAACAATGTCCCTGCTTATACAGTCGATTCCGGTTAATAGGACCACCAGATAATGGGACCAGCCACTTATTCGGACCAAATCTTAAAGTACAGAAACAAATCCTGTTATATACACGTGTAATGTTTTCTCTTATTTAGACCAAAATTCCGCTTAATCGGACCAAAGAACGTGTACAGTATGTAATATCCGTGAAGAAACTCTTCGTCTCTGGCA
>JAVSBV010129138.1:0-17779 GCA_033117975.1 Parotocinclus spilosoma
CTCTCTGTGTGTGTGGGTGTGTGTGTGTGTGTGTGTGTGTGTGTGTGTGTGTGTGAGGGATGAACGTACCTAAAAACAACAGCAGGACGTAACTCCGCGGCCACAGGAAATGAGACAGGCGCAATCCCACAGCTGCCAGGAAAGGGTAGGAGGTGCTGGGAGTGTGAGAATGAGAACTGGACCTCTTTAGAACACGGAGAACCTTCTAAAGAGTCAGAACGTTTGCGGGATAAGGCATAAGGAGCGAGCTCGAGGGGTTTAAACAGATCCGAAGTTTGTTCATCAGCAGGTATGAAAAGCAAAACTCCTTTCCGTTATACTTTGGTTTGAAGACGCCGTTTTTCGGTGTAACTCTATGTCAATCTGTGGCTGGGAGCGGTTGCCAGGTCTCTGGTTTTCCTGCGAGTCTAAATACCATGAAATACCATTTTTTAAGCACCGTGCCTGACCTGGCAACCCGGGGCGCAGCACTGGAGCGTGTGCTATAGGAATATTCTTACTGACGTAAAACAAACTGATCCTACTTCACCAAGACTGACGGGCACGGGGCCACGCCCCCTTTTTAAAAGGACTGATAGGATCTAGGGACACACAGGTACGGTATATAGGCCACGCCTTGTTTTGCAAGGTAGAGGCCACACCCACTTTGTATCGCGTTTGCAGTGTGTAGAAACTCGGGAAAGATGTCCCAGGGTTTCCTGATTTGACCCTGATTCGTTCTCCTTGTCGTGTGCGTGTGTGTGTGTGTGTGTGTGTGTGCGTGTGTGTGTGTGTAGGAGCAGCGTCTGCGCTATCTGAAGCAGCAGGACCCTCACCAGGGTTTGTCCGCGCCCGAGTCGGAGAAGCTGCAGAGGCTGAGGGAGAAAGTCGAGAGCCACGAAGCCAAGCTGAAGAAAATCCGCGCCATGAGAGGCCAAGTGGATTACAGCAAGCTCATCAATGGGAACCTGTGTACGTACTGGTTACACTGGTCCAAAACCATTAAAGAGTGTGGGCATGGGGCACCAACAGTCCCTTACTCAGGGTGGTTTGGTTTTGCACAAACTTTAGCACAAGTTCTGTTTATCAGGTGCTTCTGGGTCTGCTTTCTCTTTCCTTACTGAGGCTGTGTGTGTGTGTGTGTGTGTGTTTGTGTGTGTGTGTGTGTGTGTGTGTGTAGCGGCAGAGATCGAGCATGTAAGCAGCCTGTTTCAGGAGAAGCAGTCGGAGCTTCAGCAGGCCATGGTGAAGGTGGAGCAGCTCACCCAGCAGCTGGAAGATCTGAGACACAAACGCGTTACAGAGCCGCAGCCTGCAGGGGGCGCCGCACTGGAGCTGCACAAACTCTACCAAGAACTGCAGGTACGTAACAGCAGGGTGGCCCAGAGAAAGGGTCGTGGCATCTGTATCGTTATGAATCATCAGGATCCCAACATCTGTACTTCTAATGTGTGTGTGTGTGTGTGTGTGTGTGTGTGTTTAGGTGAGGAACAAGCTGAATCAGGAGCAGAACAGTAAACTGCAGCAGCACAAAGACCTGCTGAACAAACGGAACCTGGAGGTTAGCATGATGGACCGACGTATCGATGAACTGAGAGAGCGACTGTACAGGAAAAAAACAGAGGTAATAACGAAAATAATAACAATATTAACTAATAATAACAAGAGAACAACAACAACAAATATATCAAGAAAAATAACAACATCAACAACAGCAACAATAATAATCATAATAACCCAGAGTAATAATAATAATATATAATATAATAATAATACCAGTAATAATAATAATATTAGTAATAATATTAACAATAATAATATCAGTAATACCAGTAATAATTATAACAATAATAATAACAACAACAACAACAACAATGACAATAATAATAATAATAATAATACCTGTAATAACTATAATAATAACAATAATAATATTATAATTATTATTAATAATAATAATAATAATAATAATAATAATAACAATAATAGGTTGGTTAATAAAATACAATGTATTAAAAGGTGGTATAAAAAAGAATGAATGAATAAAAATGTGTGCATATTTGTCGGTGTATTTATTTTATGTCAAACATGTGAGCTACATACTTCGAATCGTTTATTCTAAAGCCTGTAATATAAAGGGGTGTTCCACTAAAACCAGGCTATGCTCTAGTGCTGGTGAATAAACACTGCGTTGTGGCATCGCAGTAATTAATTACAGTATTCCATGGCTCCTTCTTCAAAGGCTCGGTTGAATGGAGGCAGGTTGCTGTAAGTAAGACCTGCTCCGCATGGTAGACTTTGCAGTAAAAGTTGATCTCTCGTCTTTTTCGGCACTTCTCGGGTTACCTGGTCTTTTAACCTGTCTGGACCGCGCGGCTAAACATAAATCAGCTACAGCGCTGCAGAGAGCGGTCTAGCCGACTTCAAGACGTTCATCCAATCCAAGCTTGGACCTAAACTCCAAACTGCAGCGTGCCATAAACATGTAGCCACAAACTGTAATGGGTTACACCACAAACGGGTGTTTTACTTTCCTCCTACAAACTTTGACTTTAATAATAATAATTCGGCTACTGCATGTGTCTAATTAATGTTACCTACCCTGAATAACAGGGTAACTTGAATCAAATATTTGGATTTGTTTATTTTTTTGAAATAAAGTTGCAGTTCTGAAAAAAGTCCGACAAACGTCCCCATAATGTACAATGTGAAATCATTGTATCCTTGTGGATAAATTAGTCCTCGCAATGTGATAGAAACGTGATCACACGTGTGTCTTGCTAGTATTTGTGAGGACATAACGAAAGTTGATTAATGCTACACTCACACCCCAACCTTAACGCCAGTCACATAGGCTACATCAAATAAAACAAAACCCAGAATCCTCTGATATTCAATTGAATGTTGCTGATTTGTTTAAAATAGCTAAATAAAGTAATTACAGAAGGGAGCCGCGGCAAAACAGTCATGTGAAAATTGGCAAGTGATCCTATAATTGTGGTCTTCACAAGCATAAAGAGACAAACTACGCACGCGCTAAATTACGTCATCGGTGTTGCCCCCGTATGCTGAAGTCAAATCAAACTGACAGGGATAATAGTTACGGTCCTACCTTAATCAAATTAGTAGTGTTGGGCTAACAAAGGCACGCGAGCACTTGAAAAGGCCCATACAAGCCTAACACTCGCTGTGAAACGGTTTCTGTTTCATCCCGACTTTGCTGTAAATATTCAGCGGTCAGCCTGTGATTCAGCGGCAGACCTTCTGCTACACGCGGCCGCTGATAGACCCATTAAATAAGCCGAATTTATGGTCTGCTCCGTACGGCTGTCCAGATGTGAGCGAATCGTTGTAAAAAGTTCGTAGAGAGGATAAAGAGACAGGTTTAAAAGGCAGAGGCGAGGTTTCTCCAAAGCCTTAAGCTCACTCCAAGAAACGAAGAAGGCAAACGATCCACATACGCGTCTGCGGTTATACAAGCAAGAACGCGACAATAAACAAGCGAAACGTGGTTATTTTTTTACTGTAGCAAACATGGAACGCATGGAACTATGTAAAGGAAATAGTGAACCGCAACTGATAAACGTATAAAAAAACTAAAGAAAGCAAACAAGACGGTGAACCCAAAATGATGGCAGTGCAAACTAACAAAAAATGTAATAAGATTCAATCCGTTGACATTTAAGGACCTTCTGTCAAAGCTGGAGGTTAAAAATGACAGTCAAAGTGAGTCTGGAGGACTTGAAAGGCCTGATTAAATGTCCATAAATTGTAACGTATCACCTTACTTTGCAAATGCATGACCCATTCGATTGGGATAAATAATCAAGAAAGAATGGTCCTGTCCAAGTTTCCCTCCATTTAATGTACATTTTTGAATATAAAATATCCCCTCATTTTTGTTAGCAGTGTAAATGAAAGTAATAAAAACAAATCCTATTGAAAAAAAATAAATAAATAGTAACTCATCCGAGATCAGAGCTATGCAGGAACGGTTGCTTGTACGTGTGTTTGTATGGATTATGCAGTTATAAACAGTTAAAAATAAAAATCCAAGTTACACCATTAAAATAAAAAGTCAAGAATGAAATAAGGAGCATTTAAATTCTAAGCAAACGGAATGTTTTAATTTAGTAGATGTGATGTGAAAAAGCTTTACTGGAACATTATATTGTGATATATAAACCTATAATATATAAGTGTACGATACTGTGCAAAAGTCTTAGGTCACCGTTAGATTTGTTATAATGGCCATATGTAATGTCTCTTTGCTAAAACTAGGAAATGTGTATGCAGTAGGCTATAAAAAATGTAATCACCTGGACAGAGAAAGACAAATAGACTAAATCTAAAAGAACTATAGAAAAGGCTGAAATAAACCTGGATCAGAAGATCCTCACTAAAAGAGTTCAAGTGAGACCACACTAAACAATTTTGCCTGTAAAAGCTGTTTAGTTCTAAAAACTGCTTTAGTTTTAATTTTGTGTACAATTTTTTTGCATTTTCTATTATCTTCATAAGGAGACTGAGAAATAATTATACATGGTGATTATACCATTGCTAAAACAACAACTCTATCAGTGGCCTAAGAGCTCCATTTAACATAAACTTCTGCAGTTACGTATATGCTATAAACACTGTAATTATTATCATAAATTAAGCATTAGTTTAAAGACATCCCATTCTTTATATTGTTTATATTTTTATATATATTTTTATATGTTCTTTATATTTTCCCATCTCATTATAAACATTTGGAAAATGTAATTTTTTAAAAGTACACTTTAATCATAAACAAATGGGTAATAAAAAAAAAGTGTTATACATAAAAATATATAGATTTCAATTCAGCATTGAAAACCTGCTTGTTCACAAAAAAAAGCAGTTTATAGTCATGTACATCATTTTAAAACCATATGCCAGGTTAATTATAATCCCTCTAAATTGATAACAGTCTGAGTTTGTCTAACTAGTGTTATATCATCCTCGCTCCTGTCATGAATAGCCACTGACAATAATGTGACGTTGAATAAATAAACATGCACACGAGACATTTCATACGAGCAGAAATGACATCACAATCATAGCACCTTGTCACGCATACTTTAGATAAACAATGTTCTTGACTAATCTTTGTCCCACTTATCCCAATAATCACCTTTGTCTTAAATAAACTGCTCACAAAAATGAGGGGTTGAATTAAAAAAAGAGGATCACACAAGAACTGCTGGACAATCTGATCCTGTCCATGCCCTATCAATGTCAGTGTAATTTGGAAGTCTTAGGTGACCATACACCCTACTGAACAGTCACTGTGTAGCACTCTCGTCCACTTTAACATCCTTCTGTTCACCCTCATGTATGTCACTTGCTACTTAATCAAGATAATTGAGTTTGAATCTCATTTGCCTAATTAAACGACTTTCTTTGACTTTTCATTTGCTTTTCTGATCATCTTACTTAATTAAATAAAAACAAATGCGTCTTTTTTAATGGGTTCACATTAGTTTCGAAATATCCCCTCATTTTTTGTAAAAGTGTTCATTGTTCTGACTGGGCAGTGCATTAGATGTGATTGACGATACGAACATTTCACCCCATAAACTACAAAATCTCCTCCACCATAAATAAATAATACTCATTTCATTACAGATGACACATACCCAACTTAATATAGAACAATTATACCAGAGTGTAGATTTAAACCATAAAAGAGCCCGCAGAATAAAATACACTTGCTGGTCACTTTATTAGGTATACCTCCTGATTTCTACCCATTTGATAAGTTCCACTTACCATACAGAAGCATTTTGTAGTTCTACAATTATAGAGTGTAGTCCATATGTTTCTCTATGCACTCTGCTGGTCTGTGCTCCATTATCTAATGTTCACAGATCAGCTATTATTTGGGTGGTGGATCATTCTGAGCACTGCAGTGACACTGGTTTGTTGTGCTGGTACGAATGGATCAGACACAACAGTGCTGCTGGAGTTCACTGTGCACATAAGACACACCTACCATATTTCTCCACTTAGCAGATGTAAATTCAGAGAGAGCAGCTCATCTGCTGTTGCACACTTTGCGATCGTCAGACTCTAATCCTTCAATAGTTCTCACAGGATGCTTCCTACAGGATGCTGGTGGCTGGACATTTTTGATTAGTGAATTATTTTCAGCCAAGCACAGACACTGTGGTCTTCCAGCAGCATAACACGCATAACAGCACAACTGCACATTACAGAACACAGAAATGGAGACTAACTGTATGTAGAAAAACAAGTGGACTACGGTCTGTAATTGTAGAACAAAATGGACAATCAGTGTAGAATCAACAAGGTGTACCTAATAAAGTGCCAGTGAGCGCGAATATCAAGAGTGAGCATTTGAAGGCTAGCTCTCGCCTTCCACTGTTGTTGTAATCACTTCGCTCGTCTGCACTACCATCACTACACCGCCCTTGTTAACGTCTGCGCCGTCCATCGGAGTTTGTCCGTCACTTTCCAGTGCGTTGCTGGTTACTGTATTAAGGTGGACAGGACCTGCTGTCTCCTTATTCTCATCCTCTTTAGCACCCTGAAGTGCCTCCTGCTTGTCAAGCTCTAGTTGCAGCATCAGCTCCTCCAGTTTTTGAGCCTTGCGAAGCTCATTCTGCTGGATGATAGCACATAGGTGCTCGGTCAGCTGCTCTTTGACTTCGGTCTTTTTGTGCAGGTCCAGCTTGGCCGCCACGTACTCGGCCTCTGCTTTTTCCAGGCGCTTCCTTTAAAAACAGAAAAAAAACCCTTAATAACAGGGATCAGGGCCTCAAAATTCTAGATACAATAATACTAAGTTCAGATATTAGTCCCAATTATTCAGGAAATGGCTAACAGAATTGCTTTATTAAACCTGCAACAGCAGGTCAGCTTCTCAGGATGCATGTACCATCAGGAGATTCTAAGTTAAATATCTGATTGTCTCTGCCAAAAATGAACAGCTGGGTCAGAGCCAGCATGACTGATTCAAAACATGTGTACAATAAATACAAATGATCCAGTGACCCTGGAATCAGGCGTTTAAGTTGACCATCCCAGTCCCCTGATCTAAGCCTGAATGGAAATCTGTAGCGTGAGCGGAAGATGAGAAGCAAAAGGCAGAAGCTAAAACCCTGGAGGATTTGGAGGGTCTGTATTCTCAAATTTAATCAACAATCACAGAACCCTCGCTGCTCTTCTGTTGGCAGTGGGAAGCTGCACTAAGTAAATGCATGGGGTGCAAATATCTGTGGCTTGTGGCTTTGTTGACAACATATTTGAAATATTTGAGAATGTTGCGTGCATCAAGTAAAAGCATTATCAGTGTGGGATTAAGGACAAACATTTTTTCTAACCGTTTTTGAAACGAGCCATACATACAAACATACTATGCCAAATAAACTGATGTTATTTTGCGCATTAATATTCAGTATTATGCAAGTCTTAGACCACCATTAGATTTGTTGTTTTAGCAACAATATAACAACCCCATATACCATATTGTCATTGATCGTATCCCAAACTATCTAACTCTGATTTCTCATCATTTTCAATCTTTGTGAACTTTAGCACATCTTAACCTTTTCACCCTGTAATCCATGACTTAAAAAAATCTAATTTAAAAATCTAATATTTATTTTTTTAATATACGTTTCATAAAGACAAAAGGTTCAGCTTTAAATATGTTGCGTAATATCTGCTTTTTTGTGGATAAATAACACTGAATGAATTGTGGGGACTTCATAAGTTTTGTCAGGGCTTTTTGTTATAGATGTGATAGTCTCTATAATAGCTTGTAGTTATTTAGATCTTTCACATGGATAGTGTAGTGACAATATGGCACATTCTTTTAAAAAAAATGTCCCACTGAAGCCACTCAGACAGACAACAGAAGTAAAATATTTGAATATGTCCTCAAAACATCAATGTTAAATCAGCAAAACATTCATGCCACATTTAAAGCATGTCAATGATGTCAGTAAATGGTTATGTAATTTACAGAAATGCTTTAAGCAGATAAGCTGGAAAAAAAAGCTAGAAAACTTATTTTGATATTGATAATTGTAATATTCATCATTTTATAGTCAAACTGTGTGTTGTGTAGAAGATGTACCCATTTGTATGTATCCTCCCATACTGGACAAACTACATGTATGTGAAAACAAAAGGGTGTTTTCCATCTTCAAATGCTAAACTTATTGGTGATTAGATGCTCTAGGGGGCGGTATTTCCACCTCCTTAACAAAAGAGTGATTGTAGAAAAGAATATAGGAAATAGTACATAACTTAAAAGGGGAAATACATTTTGAAGTATTGTTCAATTGTAAGCACTTTGTGTACACCTTCTCAATGATTGGACCATTACGGTAATACAATTCTCATAGAACAAGCAGGCATCTAGTGGGTCAGATTTTGTTGCATCACATGTAACAGACTGATACAACTCGTATATTTCCAGAAATTTCCAAGTACATAAATAAATATTGCTTATATTTAGATATAACAATACTTTACAACCGTAATGGCTCCTTTCAATGAGTCAATTTTCATGGGTTTTTTTTTTAAATCAGCTACTGTAAGATAATGGGAGTTCTTTACAGCCCCTCTTTCAAGACCCAGAAATGTCTTGAATCAGTAGTTAATACCGCCTGCAACGTTTCTCTGGAAAGGAAACAGTAAAACTATAGAGTAGCTCTGGCAAATCAGGAAATTATTCAGAACTAGGGGTGCCGTATTGACAAAAAAAACCCCAAACATTTTAAAGTATTTTCTAGATTTTTGTTAATCATGATAATTAAACAGTACTTTGGAAGAGCATATGGGTCTAAAGTGAATGATTCCGCTAAGGTTTGCAGTGTGTCTTTTTGTGCTTGTACCTTGGCTATTTTAAGAAAACTCCCAAAGTTTGTCATAATCATCATATTCTACATGGTGAACAAAGTTAGTTTTCGAGCTGTCTTTAAACGCAACTGATTACCAACATAGTCTGCGAATTTTAAAGTGATTCCAATACTACCTATTCCTACATTGTTAAAGAACAGCCGAACACACAAGTCTGCAATAAGAAGGAAAAAGGCAAATGTACATTTTAATATTTACATAAAACATAAAATCTCACTCCAAGAAGTTCCAAATGTAATGTAGGTATAAAGTATAACAATACATCTATCCAAAACAAGCAAAAACTGACAACCAGAGCCAGAAAAAGACGGCCTCCCATAACCCCCCTAGGACTCCTGGAAGCAAGTGAAATATAAAATATTTGATAAGTATGTCAAGATAAAAAATACTAGTCAATAAATCAGACAGGTCTAGATATAGGTAACATCTATCAGGAGAAATATTACTAATAAGAACAGAACTCAGAGGATTCAAAAGTTGCTCAAGAGGACATACAAAGAGACAAATTGCCATTTCTAAATCTTTGCAATTTACAATCATTTCTCCTGCACAGGATTAGTTTTACATTGAGAGGTGGATAACTTATTGCAAGGAAATCTAGCTTTATGTTATAACGCAATTTTATTTTTTACAGGGTGAGCACTGCAGCATATATAAAGACTACAAGACATTTTAGTTATAAACTGATGTAAGGAAATGATTGTCATATATATTCCACATAAACTCCCTTATGTAATATGGGTGAAAAGGCTTGAGAAGAGTGACTTTGAGAAAGGGTATACTGTGTCCCATAAATCCAACAATTATGCAGATGACAGAAAAGTTCCTACACAGGCAAGTTATAGCCGAGGAACGGCACTGACAAGTAACCCATGAATTATCAGGTTTAACATGGCCCCTGGTTAGAAACACTACGTCCTCCATATGTCATAACAGAGACTCTATATGTCTGGAAAAGGTATCCTGTCATATTAGTTCATACTGATTCCTTTCCCTTCCTCCTGTTGTCACTCTATAGTGAAAGCTTTAAATCAGTTACCACAGTATAAATCACCATGTCTTAACCGAGTAATCTATCATCATTTGTTCACACAGGAACTTAATTGCCAGTCAAGCTGCTGTGTTAGTTGCCTTGCAATTTTGCCTTTTGGGGAGCGTATATGCAAGTTCTTAATGGTAAGAAACACTGGTTAATTTCAGCATCTGCAATACTACAGACCTATAGAATTATGACTTAGCTGACCTATTTCCAATCATCAGAACAAGATCATCTATCACTCTATCTAAAAACTATTGACTGGTGTTAAAAATGAGTGAACAAAAAGTACCAGGAGACAAAATACAAACAACATCAGACTCGCAGTCTACATCACTGGACGTGGTTTGCTCAAAAGATGAGAATCAGCAAGTTCTGTCATTATTATATTATAATTGTATAATTATGCCATTAAAGACAACTCAGCAACTATTGTGTTTAACCATCTGTGAACCGACAATGTGCACAATATAATGATTATGACAAACTTCAGCTTTCTACAAGAGGCTTAAACCAGCCAAGTTAGCAGCACAAAAACATACTGAGCAATCACTCTGCATTTAAGGTGCCTTACGACAAGAAAAGCAATAAACGTTTGAATATTTGAGTTTGAATATACACTGCCAAATCATCTAATTAAGCAATAATACACAGGACGTGTATTATGGTGATTGTAGAACTTTCCGTTATAGCCGCTTATTGTTAGATTTAACAGTAAAGGAAGAGAATTTTACAGTACCTGTTTATTATACAGATATTAAAAATATATCTATAAATAATTAACATTTTTAGGTTTTGGCAGGCTGTTTTACTTGATTCGTGATAATAAATATCCATAATAAAGCAATAAGTGTTAATATTCTCAGTCAGCATCGCAAAGAGAGCGATATCGGATAAATGGTGGTGTTTAATGAAAGACTTACGAGTTTAACACCAGCAAACAATGGTTAATTAAACTTTTGTTGGTGGTAATAACATTGCCATTGTTTCATTGCTCTTTAGTCGAGCTGTGAGCCCAGGACGTTTGATTTATAGCAGTGACTTTCAAAACCATAAAATGACAAACCTTTGCCTCATTGGGAAGTGACAGTCTTCAGCCAAATGTAAATAAGAACAAATAGATTTTATTAAGTGATATACCTTTCATTTCTGCAGTGGTTGTGTAATTAGTAATAAGTTTGCTTTTAGGGTTGGCATCGTTGCTAAGTTACGTGTGTATGTTGCAATAATGGCGCTCCTAGAATTTCTCTCAGCCTATCAGACCTTACTGTGGTATAATTATTGTTATTGACAAAATCCCAGAAAATATCCTGATATAAGTTTTTTTTTCCCCCTATAACACACAAGTCTATTTTTTTTTGTTATTTATTAAACGTTTTAGTCCATTTCCTTTTCTGTTTGACAATGCTGCAATGCACAAAACCATAAAGAAAGGCCAATAAAGAAATGTTTTGGATTAAAAATGTGTTAAGTTATACGTAAAAAAAACACATACAGATGCCTTATCAAGTATGGCAGTCATAATAAACCCAATCCCAAATGCAATTAGAATAGCAAATCATTACCAAGCTGTTGAGTACTCCAGACTGGCTTCCTCGATCAGTTTCCTAAGGATGCCAATGTCGCTTGATACAGAGTCATCAAGAACCTGTAGCTCCTTCTGGATCTTCTTTAACTTCATCGCTTCAGCCTGTGTCTGCTTAGATCTGAATGGACAGGGAGTTCTGATTTAGCAATGGATAGCACTAGGTACAACAAGGACACTTCCTTAAACATAACGTACTGTGCAAAGTACAGTGGGCCACCATCAAATTTGTTGTTTTAGCAATAGCACAAAATCCATGTGCACTTATAACAATTCCTCACTCTCTTTATTAACATATAAACAGAAAATACAAGAAATGTGCACACATCATAAAAACAACATAATTTTCCTGAGTTGGTTTTTGGTTGATCCAATTCCTTTGGACTATTGGAAAAATTGGCATTATGATTTAGTTGTAATTTAGTTTCCAGACGCTGTTACTGGGGAGCTCACTTTAGACTTTTGTACAGTACTGCACGTAGGAATTATTCATGTTAATAAAAAGCCCATACTTTTCAGCAATTGTCTTGGCAAGAAGAGCTTTTGTCCTTTTATTCTTCTCTTCCATCACTCGATGCTCCCACTGTAGCTGCTGTAGGCGGTTCTTCTCCCGTCTTAAAAAAAAAAAAAAAAACCCAGTTTATTACAATATGTCTGTGAATGTATAAAAAGCATTTGTGTAATAATTGTCATTATTTGAGTAACCAAAGACACAAACAATAAATTATTAGTTTTCTTATAATTCGTATCCAAATTTTAGTAATTACAATCACATTTTAACAAAAGAATGAGATCTGTAGGGCCAAAGTTCAGCTTTAAATGGAGATTTCTCTGCTCTCACACACCTACAGAGTTTACAGATGGATTTATTTAAACAAATGCTCGAATGTAAGGACTCAGAGTGGAGATAAATGTAGAAAATCAGCATGTCAAAGGCACTTCAGTGGTTCCGCTGTTCTCATCTTAATACGTTCCAAAGTCATGTTGATAACCGAAAATGATGAGTGGTGAGCAACTTTTTAGTCATTCCAGACCCCCCAGAATATTCATACTGTATTATCCAGTATATGCATTAATAGAGGTTCATTGTACAGGTGCTCCCTTATTTCCGATGTTCCCAAAATCTGTATTAAGTTAAATGCATAATAAATTGAGTTTAATATAGATACTGTATCACAGAGGAGACAACTTACTTAGAAAACACTTAAAGGTTAAACTACAGTTGGCCAGATTCATTAACACAAACCTTATTTTCTAATAAAGTGTTGAGAATTCTATGTAATTCAGTTAGTAATGGATTATAAGTAAAAAGGAAAACACTTACTCTACTGCTGAACTCATAGCTGCTAAAACTAAGTGCAGCTTGTAAAAGAATTCGGTTCCAGCTTTCCTATGTTTGGCAGTAATCCCTAATCTCTTGACACAAAAAAAGTCTGTAATTGGACTAGTTTGCACAAGGAATGCAGTAATGTAGATGTAAAAATAAAGAAAAACATTAAAGACAGTGGAGGTCTGCTCTGAATGAGAGCTACTGATTCTCTGTATCCTGATTCGTAATTCGAGTTTCATCTTCTAACTTCTAAAGTTTAAGCAATTGCACAGAGAACTGAGCAAGCGATGAGAACTGAGCTACATTTTACTAATCGAAGTGCATTGAGAACGGAGTTTAGAGGTACCACTATATATGCATTATAGGAGTCCTATATTTCAAAGACACGTTTGCCTGATATGGATTTGTTTATTTCATTATTTAACATTGTATTAAACATCAATGGCTATTCAACAACAGGCACAAAATATATAACAAAACTAGTTATATATACTCAGACCGGGCCAACTTAGCATAATCAATTAACCTAAAGTTTGTCTTTGAACTGTGAGAGGAATCTGGAGCATCCAGAGTAAATCCATGCAGACAAGGAGGACATGCAAACTCCACATGGGTGACAAAGTCCACAGTGAGGTGACAGTGTCGACTGTTGTGCCACAATATTAAGTGTAAAAGCAGGTGTTTTAAAACTTATCTGGATTCAGATAAATGTGATAAAGCTAAGCGTGTATGGAATCTTTAGTCTCTAGTAATAACTGAACAAATAAGCAGCACTAAACTGATATAAAATTTTATGACTTGCAAAGGAAAATTATTTTTTGGTAGTTCAACATTTTTGGATTTCCAAAACTAAAGAAACCTCTGCACCTATAAAACTCCTGACCCCGTGAACTAGTGAGTACGAACAGGTAAATCATTAAGCTGTACTGGCCCATCAGGACGGGAGTCTACCCCTGAATTAGACTTACTAACAATTCGACTTCCTGTTTGTCCAGTTCCTTCACTGTGGATGTTGAATCTTCTGAGGGTGGTACTGGGACTGGCTTGGTTTCTGGTTCCATCTGTTTTGGCGCCTGTTCATTTACTTTATCTGAAATGCTGGTGCTGGGAGTGAGTGGTGGAGGGGGTTTAAGCTGCTGGTTGGGTGACAGCGAAGAGCCGCTGCTGTTCATCTGTTGAGCAGCCATCTGCAGAGCTTTCTCCCGCTGCAGTTGCTGCCTGCTCCGGTTTGTGGAAGCAGATTTCCGGCCTCGACCAAACGAAGTGGCCGCAGTTACATCTTATAATATATCAAAGAATATGATGGTTAGAAATTGATGGTATACTACTACAAATAATGGCTTGCCTGTATACACATGCCTGTATTCATTTTTTTCTATGGTAGGGTTTCAATTCAATAGGCAAAGCAAACGGTCATCAGACGCATTCAAAAAGGAAATCTAACTTGAAGTATGGCAAACTATGTTGGCTGCCCCAAGTCCGCTGTGTCTAATATTCAGTGCAAGTATAAACAATGTGCAAATGACATTGACTAGACCAAATAAAATGTCATCGTGTGAAAGAAAGATGCAACAGTGGAAAGCAGCAGTCAATGTCTGTGACTTCAGAACAAATAATGACTTTCACACAGCAAAAACCAGCAATAACACCTAAAAAGGTAGAAAAATAGGTTCCAGTGAGTTAAAGAGATGTCATAAATAAGAGAGACTGTTTGTATGAAAGTGATACTTAGCGTTGCATGAAAAATCTGCACTGACCAAGGACATGATGCTGAAACGTTTGTCTGCTACTGGGCTATTTAAACAAAAACAAGATTTCCTAAGAAACTTTTCAATATGATTATTTAAAATTTGAAATATGATGTTGCACCTGTGCATGATTGGCATCTAGCCTGGGCCTGATGGTGCTTATTTACTACAAATTTAGAAAGCGGGGTAATAAAAATATACATCCTAAAAGTATGGTGATGCCACAGTTATGGCAGAGGTTGTTTAAATGGTGCTCTAACCTCACAAGCCCCAAAAGTCAGGTTCGCGTCCCAGCCACTACTTGTGTGGAGCTTGTCCCAGTGTCTGCGCTAGTTTTCCCGAGTATTACAGCCCCACATTTCAAATATATGCATTAGGTCATTTGGCGCCTATAAAAAGCTGTGTTCTGGTGTCAGTATGTGTATTGCAGTGGGCTGGTTCTTGTCCTGAGCTTTCGAAAAGTCTATTGGCAATGTCCAAAAACACATATTAGGCTAATTAAAAGGTTAACATAATGTAAAGTTAATAATGTAAAAAAAAAAACACATTTTATGATCAAACTGAATCAACATGAGCATCGACTTTCATGTTTCTAAACTTACTGGGTTCGCCTTTCTGCTGGATCTTCCGCAATTCATCCTCTGAAAACCCAGCCCACGAAGCCATTTGCACAAATAAAGCGTTTCGTTGTGTATTCTGTGTTATTCTTTAAAAAAATACAGTGCCAATAAAACGTTTACAGTATCAACCATTCGAAAGTTTCTCGTATCCATGTCCATTCATACGCCATCTTTGTGTACAACTGCTGCCACGTTAAAGCCCCAGAGTAGGAGTCCTTAAATTCTGCCTGCTTCGTCGCTATGTTGTAGATATAGTGACATAAGTATATACTGGAAAAAGTTGGAACCGAATTGTATAATAATGTTTAATAACATGTAAATTAAGGCGCACATATACAAAACAAAATACAATAAAACAAACAGCAGTTGTTTAGCTTAAATACCAACCCTCAGCCATGAGCTTCCTCATACCTGCTGTACTTGTACTCAGTGGCCATTTTATCAAAAACACCAGCCATATACCCTCAGTAATCTCTTTATTAAGTGCACATGCTTGTTTTACATTCATTATTCATTGGATCAATTCCACTTACCACATAGAAGTACTTTGTAGTTCTACAATTACAGGCTGTAGTCCGTCTGTTTCTCAGCATACTTTGTTTGTCTCTTTTACTCTGTTTTCTATGGTCCAGACCAGCACAAATTAGGTTTACCGTAATTCTTAGCACGGCAGTGACACTGACATGGTGGTGTTGTGTTGTGTTGGTACGAGTTGATCAAGTCCCTGTTGAAAAAAACAAGCATTGACCAGCATCAGATCCATGCTGGTTTAAGCTGGTGTGGTGCTGGTTTTGCTGGTTGTCCAGTACGATCTTGCTGGCTTTGTTGTTCAACCAGCATGTGCTAGTCACCAGCATACTCAAAAAAGACCAGCATGCACTGGTCACAACCATCCAAGAACCAGCAAAGATCAGCATGTGCTAGTCACCAGAAAAGATCATCATCCCCAGCAAAATCATGTTCAAAACACAACAAAGCTGGTCACCAACAAATCCAGCATCATGCTGGTCTGTTTTTTTTTTTTAAGTAGGGGTATTAAACGTCCACGTATGAATGCTGGTCTAAAAATTGTCTACCTACCAAAACTGTCCAGCATCCTGTAGGAAGCATTGTGTGAGCGCTGATGAAGATTAGAAGATGACTAAGACAAAGTGTGCAACAACAGATGAACTGCTGTTTCTGATTTTACATCTGCAAGGTGGAACAATATAGTAGATCTTCCTAATAGAGCTCACAGTGAGTGAACTGCTGTCTGATCAAACCATACCACTGTATCAGCATCACTGAAAAGATTAAAGAATAAAGGTGACTAACACATCATATAAAACTGAATTATCGTAAGACAAAATGCATTTACATGGAACGTGGAACTGATAACATGTACAACATGGACAATAGTACAACTCCAATTCCAGTTCCAATGGAACGTTGTGTAAAATACATAAAGACAGAATACGATGATTTGCATATCAGCACATATTTAATTGAATACACTACAAAGACAAGATATTTAATGTCCAAACAGATCAATGTTATTGGGTTGTTTTTTTTTGCAAATATTCACTCATTTGGAATTTGATGCCTGCAACACGTTGGGAGGGGGCAAGAAAAGAAAGTTGAGGAATGCTCATAAAACACCTGTTTGAAACATTCCACAGATTAATGTCATGAATAGATATAAAGGGAGCATCGACAAAAGGCTCAGTTGTTTAGGATGGGGCGAGGTTCACCACTTTGTGAACAAAATATTATAATATATAATATCATCAAAAGCTTCAGAGAATTTGAAGAAAAATCTCTGCAAGTAAGCGGCAAGGCCAAACACGGATGACCGCAGCCTTTGATCCCTGAAACTGACATCATTCTGTAACTGATATTACCACACTTCAGAAAACCATTGTCAGTGAACATTTCATTTCAGTTCATTTCTCCATCTACAAGTGCAAGCTAAAACTGTACCCTGCATGGGGATTAAACCCAGTACGTTCTTATTACAAACTGTGCCGCTTAAAAACAAGGGTAAACAATGAAAATATTGAATCTTTGCATAAACCTAATGTGCAGTGATCACAAAAAATAGGGTATATTTCAAAATGAATATGAAGAGGATTCCACAAGAACCTCTGGATAATCTGATCCTGTCCCTCTGACAAAACTGTGTTTTGGCAGTCTTGGGTGCCAAAATATACAGTCATCATACACCCTAATAAATAGTCAATGTGTGTCACTGTCATCCAGTTTGACATGCTTCTGTTCACCCCCATGAATATGTTACTTTCTACTCAATCATGATAACTGAGTTTGCATCTCATGTGCATAATCAAACAACTTTCTTTGACTTTTCATTTGCTTTTTTGATGCTTATTTTTTAGCCGCTTCATATTCATTGAAATATCCCCCAATTTTTTGAGCAGTGTAATTGTTAACATCAGTTAAACTAATGAATTGCTAATGCTTGTCACAGTCAGTATACTGTTATACCTGCTCTGGTTTGTGGAAGCAGATTTCCGGCCTCGACCAAACGAAGTGGCCGCAGTTACATCTTATAATATATCAAAGAATATG
>JAVSBV010129148.1:0-17778 GCA_033117975.1 Parotocinclus spilosoma
CAGGCTGGTCCAATTTAGCCTTGAAACCTCCCACACTAAAATGATAGGTGTTTCAGTTTCATTGTCCAACCCCTGTATATAGAGTCTGATGACTACTAAGGTAAAGGTAACAAATGGGTTTGAGACTGTGGCATGGATTTCGCAAGACGTTTTAAAAATCCCTCTGAGATCCTGTTAAGATGTACCGGTATGTATAATGTGTGTGTACTTCATGGTGCAAATCTCAAATTGGATTCAGATCCAGTGACTGGGAAGGCCACTGAAGAACAATTAAATAAGCTGTGGCATTCAAGCGATGATTGATAATTACAAGCTTAAAGTGTGTCAAAAAAACTATTCCTCGTTATTCCTCATTGATCAATATCCACCAGCCAAGACTGTTGACACAAGGCAGGTTGGGCCTATGGATTCATGTGCTGGCACCAAATTTTGACCATAGACATCAATCAGGATTTGTCAGATGACGCTTTGTTTTTCCAATTTCAAACTGCCCTGTTTTAGTGAGCCTGTGTACACTGCAGTTTCTGCTTTTTCTACTGTGGTAAATCTGAATTACTCTAGTCATTCTGCTAGCGGTCTGACAATTCTCCATCACCAGCTCGCTTCAATAAGGCATTTCAGTCCATAGATCCGCTGCTCACTGAAAGTTTTATTTTTTTATTTTTCAACCTAACCTTTAACAACTATGTGCAGGAAAATCCCAGAACAACCACAGATACAAAACAATATTCAAACCAAGAGTCGTCAAAAAGTCATAAGTCTAATTGTATCCCCATTCTAATGATTTCATTGAGCAGCATGGTAGCTTGGAGATTAGAACATTTGCCTCTTAAAACTACGAACCCCCATATGAGTGGAGTTTCTATGCTTTCCCCATGTTTTCATGGGTTTGCTCTGGAATCTCCAATTCCCTCTCACAGTCCAAACACATTTCGGTTACGTTGGCTGATCATTCTGAATGTGTGAATGATTGTATGTCCAGTGTTGGATGATGCTTTATTCTGGGTGCTATCCTCTTCTCCTTCCCTGTGTCTGATGCAACACCCCAGGGGCAGTGGTTTCCGATTAAGAGTATGCTGTGCACATGATTGGCTGCTGCTTCTCAGGTGTGCACATGTTCATTACATATAAATTGTCCTTGAGTTTAAGAAAGGCACTATATAATGTTATGGCTGTGCTTATGTGTGTTGTCTTTTCTGTTTGTTTGTCTGTGAGTTTCCCTCCCTATCCCTTGGTGGAGCTCTGCTTGATCGTGAAGGTTGCTAGAGAAGCCTTGCCATTCCAGGAAGCAAATAAAAGGCGGGAAAAAGTCCTGATGCAAGGAAGAGCGGAGAGAGCAGAGACGAGAGAGAGCAGAGACGAGAGAGAGCAGAGACGAGAGACAGCAGAGAGCGACCTTTGTGTGGACTGTGGGCTACCCCAGTCCACACAATGTGTTTGGGTACCCTGTGTTTGGGTACCCTGTGGTTTGGTGTTTCAAACACACGGGTAGTGATTTGATGTGTGTGATGAGTCCTTTTGATTTTAACAGTGCCAGAAGGGGGTAAGCGCCATTTTTTTTGAACATCTTGCTTTTTCTCTTGTTTATTAAGTAGGTTTAGGTAGTTAGGTTAGCAGTTTGTCTTTTGTTTGATTTTTGGTTGTGGTTCGGTTAGTTAGACTGGTGGGTGGTTTTAGTGGGTGTTTGGTTTGTTGTTTAGGCCTTGCCCCAGGAGAGATGACTATGTTTGTGTACACTTTGTAAATATGTGGAAATTTATACTGAGAAAATTACTGCAAACGTGTGTTTTTTCTTGCACTGCTTTGCACACTAGTAGTTAGACCTTATGCCCTTAGGCTGGCATGTAACAATAAGTATTACTAACAATTGTTTTGTCTTACCTAAATCTGCTGGTGTGTATCTGTATGATTTTATGCATTGCACTTTTGTCACACGATTGATTATGTAATGATTTGAGTGTACAGGTGTTCCAAATAAAGCACTCAGTGAGTCAATTGCTCAGATCACTTCAGGAGTTGGCTTATTAAACAAGGAAAATTCATCTGTCTATGAACTTCACCTGCACTAGTTATGGCCACAATATGTTGTTTTTTTTTCATCTTTTGCAAATAAACGGTATTCAAAAAAGTTGTGGCCCTACGTTATAAGCAGATTTGCATGTTACTATTAAAATACAGTAGCAGCAAAACCACAGCAACCAGATTTCAGATAATTAAGCCATCTCATCTCAACTCATTAGCATACAGTACATATACAATAGCAAGTGTAAATAGAGTCTAAATGTCTGATGTAACTTGACCTCAGTCACTAAAAACCCAGTAAAATACACTTTCCAAATAGTGTAAGAGGTCTTAGCATTAAATGCACAAGGTATGCACTCTGGCTCACAGTCATATTACACATACAGGGGCTGGACAATTAAACTGAAACACCTGGTTTTAGACACAGGTTTGGCTATAGCAGCCGGGCCGTGTATATTGACCCTGTGGATCCCGACGGACAGTTCTGGTGTAAAAGGAGAGTTGAGGTGCACATTTAATTCTGCCATGATTTGGGCAGCCGTGATTTTGTGTTTTTTGGATACAATCTGGGTTAGTACCGAACATCCCTTTCAAACAGCTTCCTCTTCCGTCCACAGTTAATCCTGTTGGATGTGGTTGGTCGTTCTTGGTGGTATGCTGTCATTACCATGAATACCGTGGCTCTTGATACATCCCAAACCTCCCACACTAAAATGACAGGTGTTTCAGTTTCATTGTCGAACCCCTGTATATAAAATCACAGTAGGAATCCACACAGCTGGTCAGCGTACTTCTCTAGTACTCTGCCACAGATGCCATCAAGTTCAACAGACTTATGTTGGTACAAGGCATGAGTGGCACCTGGTGTTAGGGGTTCAGAGTTAAACTATTTGCAAACAAAAGCTATGCATTAAGCAAAGTTTAGCTACACATACTGACCACTATGAGGTACAACTGTTCAACTGCTCAGTAACAAATAACTAATTGTTTAACCACATGGCAGAAACTTAATGCATTTAGATCAGACATGGCCAAGATGACGTGCTGAAGTTAACAGAGCACCAGAGAGAGGATTTACGTGTTGATGTCACAGAAAAACAGTCAGACCACTACTAGAAAGGCAAAAGTATCTCAAATAAACACTTGTTGCATCTATAGAGATGAGCATCTCTGAGTGCACAAGGCATCAAACCTTAAAGCAAATAGGCTACAACAGCAGTAGCCCACAACATCAGCAAACCAGTCAGCTAGGGATACAAATAACATGGCCTCCAAACCTGAGCAATAGAAGATTTTAAAAATGTTGACTGGTGTTGAATGAGTGTTGAAATGTTGAAGAGTTTTGATAGCTGCTGCAACTTTTACGATGTAGGGGCAGAATTTGGCATAAACAACATGAAAACATGGCTCCATCCTTCCTTGCATCAAAGGTTCAGGCTGCTGGAGTACTACATGGTACCCCCTCTTCTGATGGCTACTTCTAGCTCAAGACCGTGCAATGTCACAAAACTCAAATCATCTCAATCTGGTTTTATGAACATGACAATACCTTTATTGTACTCAAACAAAAAGCAGTTACCAGATTTCAATCCTAAATACAGCACTGTTGGGACTAGGAGAAACGGGAGACTCCCATAATGAATGTGCAGCCCAGAAAATTAGCGGCAACTGTCTGGTGCTTTCATGTCCATACGAAACAGAATAAACATGGCATGTTTACAGCACCTTGCTGAAACTATGAAACACAGAATTATAGTTGCTCTGAAGGCAGAATAGCAAGGTGTACCTAATAAACTGTCCATCGAGTGTATGTGCACTTATGCCATGCATTCCATAGCTGTCTAAATATCTTTGCACTTTGAGCTTCCACCTCATCCTGTTCACCTCATTTCAAATAAAATTACCCATTTCTTTCAAGCTCAGCAGTTCTTTTGTTCCTTATTACAAAATGATGGCAATATGCTCATGTGAACTGCATCACAAAAGGGACCTAATGATCCACTTGTTTATTCAGCTCTAAGCTGGAATGTAGAATCAATTAGAACACCGCTTGCAACACTTGGATTAGAGACTGGCCTTTAAAGGAAAGCTGTCTTATGATCTGAGTATTTGCAAACGAAAGAACTAGCTGATTGCCAGTTTAGTACCTAATAATTATTCAGATGCACTTAACTTTCAACTACCAAAGACGTTCAATCAAAATTGGGTCAAATATAGTACACTCATCAGTAAAAACCAAAAAAAAGGTTAAATATATTTTCTTAAAACTTTAAGTAAATATATCTAAAATATATTATAAAAATAAAGCAAATAAAAATCCCAATCAATGGTATTTAGGTAAAATCTAACAATAATTAAAAAACACTTTATATGCTGTATATGTAAACGCAAAATTTATGTTGTTATAACAACAAAATTATTTTACTATACTTTCTTAAAACAACACAAGGACCCTTAACTAAAGCGGACCGTCAAACTCGAGCAGAAAAAGAGAATGAATCAAAAGTTTAAACTTGCCACACAAAAGATAACGGGTTTAAACAGCACAGTATATAATTAAGGAAATTAGGGGCTTTTGTGGTGTGTGAGGGGGATAACAAGGTCTGTTATAGAATCCTGAATGCTGCAAATGGAGGCAGCCAGAATTGTGTTGGCCTTGTGAAATCATTTGGAATTCTACAAGGATATTAGAATTAGCTGTCTATATCTCACTGTTCATGTAAAGCATCAGCAATAATTTACAAAAACCTTTTTTCCAAGTTCAAATGCAAACTTAAAAAAAAAATAAATCGCAGGTTAATGTTCAGGATAACAATAAACAGTAACATGTCTTAAGAGGAACTCCTGACAGGAAGGCCAAAAGTGCTATCGCAAATACCATTGTATTAAATGCATATATAGGTTACAGGTTTCAGAATGTTCTGAGTGCTTATACCAAGAACATCCTGTAGGTGGCACACCACATATGGGCATGTCTTTCTTAAGTGTAATGAGCATGGGGTGATTTTATCTACCAGAACCGGAATAGGAAAGTATCATGAATATGGTTTCCTTAGGAATATGCAACGTAGTCATTAAATGTTTTAATGGTCTAATCTTAATGGCTATAAAGCACAAACACATTACTCACAAAAAATATTGGATATTTCATATTCATATATGAAATATCATATTCATATATTTCATTGGATATTTCAATGAATATGAAGAGAATCTTATAAGAACTTCTAGGTAATCTGATTCTGTCCATGCCCCATCACCTCCAGTGTGTTTGGCAGTCTTGGGTGACCATACACACTACTGCACAGGCAATGTGGGGGCACTCTCATCCTGTTTAACATGCTTTTGTTCACCCCCATGAATATGTTACTTACTACTCATTCACAGTAATTGAGTTTGCATCTCATTTGTGTAATCAAACAACTGTCTTTGACTTTTCATTTGCCTTTCTGATGATCTTGTTAATATAAAACAAAACGCTTTTTTTATTTTTTTTTATTTTTTTTTTAATCGCTTCATATTCAATTTGAAATATCCCCTAATTTTTGTGAGCAGTGTATATTTTTACTTATTTTAAGTACTTATTGACTTTATTGCATTATGCTTTATTTACTTTTAATCATTAATTAAATTAATTGCTTTTAATCATTAATTGCTTCCAAATGTTTATTATGTCTAGATTGGTATGTAAGTAATGATTAAAAGCAGGAATAAAGCACACTGCAATGCATAAAATCTAATAATATTTAGACATAATACAAATTTGAAAGTCAAAACAGGTTGATCCTATTTACATTCTTTATATTTTTTATATATAAAAAAATCTTTATATTTCCACATGAAGTGGAGGACATGCCACCCGAATCCCCTGGGGATTTCAGCTCCTGCACATAACTAGGGATGCATCGTTACCGATACCTGTATCGGGTATGAGGTTGGATACTCTGCTCATGTACTTCTTGAAGTACATAAAAAAACGGCACAAGCAATTTATTCATTATCTTCCGCTTAATCCATACCGAGTCGCGAGTCAACTGGTGCCCACCCAGCAACTCTGGGCGCGAGGGCAGGAACAAGCATAGATGGGATGCCATCCATCGTAGGGCACACATACACACAGTCATGCACTCAGAAACTAAGGGCCACTTTAGAGACACCAATTAACCCAACAAGCATGTCTTTGGACTGTGGGAGGAAACCGAGTACCTGGAGTACCCGGAGTAAACCCACGCAGACACAGGGAGGATATGCAGACTCCACAAAGAAAAGACCCAAGCCACTTCACCCTGGGATTGAACCTGGGACCTTTTTGCTGTGAGGCAGCTGTGCTACCCACTGAGCCACCGTACTGCCGGCACAGATACCAATGTAGCAAGCAACAGAACATTGAGAAGGTTAGGAAATATTTTAGCATATGTGAATTAGAGCCTGACATTTTTTTAGGAATCCCACAGGTCACGTGAACTTCATGAGAGTCCAGCGTGACAGTGTTAACACGATGTATGCTACTTGTAATGCCTATTGTTTTAAGGAAATAATTGCTCAATAAATTAGTAAAATGCAACTATTTTATGTTTGGTTTTATTCAACAGGGACTTAGCAGCTGGTTCTCCATAGGAAAAACTCTAGGGACCACGGGCCATGTATTATTTGTGTTTTGTGGCCTTTAGTGAAGGATTTATTGTGAAGGAGTCATTTTGAATGGGAGCGGGATGGGAGTGGGAGTCATTTTACCAGGAGTGGGACAGGACAGGAATTTTTTTTTATTCCGACCCGGGATTGGGTCCCATGCCACATGTTTATCACACCTGAATGTTAAACAATGCAATCATTTTGTTTTGTTAGAATCAGAAAGTGAGGGACATCTTATAAAAATAAAACATGTTTTGAAAGTCATTGTAAGAACTGTAATGTTATCAGCAAGTTAGCGGTTGCACTGGCAAATGACAAAAAGTGGTATCGGTGCATCCTTGGCCATAATCCTTTCTGAGTGGATAACGCCTTTCAATATAAATTAAATAAACAGGCAGGTTTTCATTTCTAAACTAGCAATAAGCTTCATATTTTACTACAAAATAGTGCTCAAGTATTCAAGCTACTACCCTGACTGAGAGTAATGTACAGAAGAATACACCACATTACATGAATAGGTGCATGTGTGTGTTCCACGGGCTAAAACAGACTTAGTCACTCTGTAGTCCATCCAGTAATGGGAAGAAACCATCACAGAATAACACCAAACATTATATCTTATTGTGGTAGTGAAGCATGAGACAGAGCAGTGTTTGATCAATTGACTCAAGAGGTTGCCTAAGGTTGACAATTTCCAAAGAATGAGAGCTTGATATGAATACCAATAACCCACCAGACATGGTCCACATTGTAGCTGCGCATTTAAGGAACAATTTATCGATCTGACACGAATCACTGACCTTCATGAAATCATTCCATGTGCCTGTGTGTCACTATTTTGGATGGGATTTCTGAATTAATCTTCGTATTTGTTTACTTGGATAGATATCGAACAAGACATATGGACTAAAGTACTGGGTCACATAAACATTACACCTACAGAAGCTTGTATCGAATTCCATTCTAAACCCAAAAATATTAATATTGATTTGATCCCACCTACTTACGCCATCCCACGCATGGCATTGTGCTTAAAGTAGGCGGGCATGCATTTGCTGGGCCACAGAAACCCATGCCAGGAAGCTCCAGGTTTTGCATTGATTTTAAATGTGAGAGGATGTTTGGAATTCTGCAGTTATTAAATCAGCAGTGTTGCTGTGTGTCCACTATGCACCTCAGCACTCAGTGAACCCGGTCTGTAACTTTACATGGTCTGATACTTTGTGGCTGAGTTCCTTCTATTTTCAACAATAGCACTTACAGTTGATTGTAGACTAAGAGGGAAGAAATTTAAAGCTCTTATTAAAGCCAGACTGCACAACTAGGTGCTTGTTTTATACACCTGTAGCAACAGGACTAAATGAAATACCTGAATTTATGATTAAGAGTCATGTCTTACATTATTTGGAATAAAGTAAAATAATGACGCTCACTGAAATGAGTGAACATGGGGAAAACATTCTCTGTGAACGCTTTTCGCCATGACTTATATTTTTGGCCACTATCTTCAGCATTCATTTCTCTTTTAGCAAAATAAAAACAAAAAAAATCTGCCTCATTCCCATTAGTAAACATTTAACAATCACAGTATTATTACTAACTTCAGACTGGACTACTTAATTGCCAAACATGTTTCATGTTTGAAGTTGCTCTAAAAGGTTTTTACACAAAGAATTACACACTTTAAATACAAGTACATCATGCTCATTTTGAGTCAGTAGCTACAATGGAAGCTGACATGGAAATTATGTAAGGCAATTCTGAACAATCAATCTGAGGTGATCAGTTTAAGGCATGTTCTGACAGTATAAAGTAGGAGTTTCCAATTTAATTTACAAAGTGTCAATTTAATGGCAGGCTTCCATTTTAGCCTAGCAGGAGATACACAAGCCCTTTATAGATAAGAGACGTGCACTCCTGATATACAGCATGGACCACATGAGCTGCCTCCTGTGCTTTACAACCTACAAGATTACAAGATATGATTCAAACTGTGACAAACCTTTTCTACCTTTTAAACATCTATTCATTTTAACAACCAAGGTTTGCATAACAAAAGTACCTAATTTAACTCCAATTTGTTGGCAGTACAGTGGTTTGGTGGGTAGCACCGCTGCCTCACAGCAAGAAGGTCCATGGTTCAGTCCAAGTGTGGAGTGGTCTGGGTCCTTTCTGTGTGGAGTCTGCATGTCCTCCCCGTGTCTGCGTTGGTT
The DNA here is from genome assembly GCA_033117975.1 of Parotocinclus spilosoma. NCBI lineage: Eukaryota > Metazoa > Chordata > Actinopteri > Siluriformes > Loricariidae > Parotocinclus > Parotocinclus spilosoma. Next base: position 8,868 of record JAVSBV010129148.1, read on the forward strand.
TACTCCGGAAACTTGCATATTTGGTTAATTGGGGTCTCTAAAAGTGGCCCTTAGTGTGTGACTGTGTGTGGATTAGCACCCCATCTAGGGTTGTTCTTGCCCATACGCCCAGATTTGCCGAGTGGGCACCGGCTGGCCCGCGACCCCGTATGGATAAAGCAGTAGATAATGAATGAAATAACTCAATTTTTTTTGCATCTGTAAACTGCTGCTCAAACTATAGAAATGCATGTATTTTTTAGCTACAAGAAATATTAATGTCATAAGTTAATGCTTCGCACTCTTTGATTTAATTCATTATTTACAGTGTATCACAAAAGTGAGTACACACCTCACATTTCTGCATATTTAACTATATCTTACAAACACTAACAAAATGACACTTTGACACAATAAAAAGTAGTCTGGGTGCAGCTTATATAACAGTGTAAAATTAGTTTTTTCCCTCAAAATAATTCCATTAATATACAGCCATTAATGGCAACAAAAGTTAGTACACCCCTTAGTGAAAGTTCCTGAAGTGTCAATATTTTGTGTGGCCACCGTTATTTTCCAGAACTGCCTTAACTCTCCTGTGCATGGAGTTTACCAGAGCTTCACAGGTTGCCACTGGAATGCTTTTCCACTCCTCCACCTTCCGCTTGAGGATGCCCCTAGGTGTAGTGTGCGGCGTATGGCCTGAGCACTGACAGACTGACCCCTCATCTCTTCAATCTTTGCAGCAATTCTGACATCACATCTTTGCCCATCTTTCAAAGACAGCATTTGGATGTGACTCTGAGCATGTGCAGTCAGCTTTTGTTCGGAGTGGACCCTGCTTTTTTAAAAATGCTTGATGATCTTGGCCACTGTGCTGCATCTCAGAGTTCCAGAGTGTTGGCAATCTTCTTGTAGCCTTGCCCATCTTCATGTAACGCAACAATTCGTCTTTTAAGATCCTCAGAGTTTTTCAGTGACCAGTATAAAACAGTGTGAGAGCAGTACTACAAAATTACACACCTGCTCCCTATGCACACCTGAGACTTAGTAACAGCCAATGGGTCACATGACATTTTGGAGGGAAAATAACAAGCAATGCTCAAATTGACCATTTAGGGGTGTACTCACTTTTGTCACTGGTGGTTTAGACATTGATGGCTGTATATTGAGTTATTTTGAGGGAAGAATAATTTCACACTGTTATATAAGCTGCACACAGATTACTTTTCATTGTGTCAAAGTGTCATTTTGTCAGTGTTGTCCTATGAAAAGATATACTGGTACTTAAATATCAGCAGACATATGAGGCGTGTACTCACTTTTGTGATACACTGTATATAATTTAGCAGATGCACTTGTCCAGAGTGATTTTAACTAATACAATCTTACAATTCAAGCAATTGTGGTTTAACGGTCTTGCTCAGGAATCCAACAGTGGCAGCTTGGCAAAAATGGGATTTGAACCCTAGACTTAATTAAGACTGCCAAGAAGAGACGTGAAGTAATATGGAAAAGTTTTTTCTCTGCTTAAAGGTTTAACATCCTGCTTCACAAAACAATGTGGTCGTTAAACCGCACATACCTGTACAATCTTAGTCTTAGTATAGTATTACATAAAGCAGGCAGGATACCTTTATACAAAAAAAGATTGTATTTAATCCTCACTGGGTGCAAATTAAAATGTTCATCTGACATGCTAAAATGAAAAAGTTATTTGATCAAATCTGTTTAAACAAACCTGCATGTGTAATGTATATAATGGGTTATGGGTATTGTTTGCACTAATATTTCTACAAATTGTACCAATTACTACACAAACAGCCAAACAGACTCAGAACCTCTCCCTAGCTATTCAATGCTTTGTTTGTTTATTTGGTTTATTTAATGTTGCTGTCAGCATCAGTGGCCATTTTAGCGATACATACAAGATTACATTTTTTATTTATACACAAGGTTATCTCAAGACTGGTCATTGACAAATACACTCAGGTCAATGCCAATTTAGAGTAACCAATTAACGTAACATGCATGTCAGTGGACTGTGGGAGAAAATCAGAGTCCTCGGAGAAACCCACACGGGCACGGGAAGGACATGTAGTGGCCACTAGCTCCACAAAAAGCAGAGCGGTAACCAGTGCTGAGATACTGTCATACGTTTGATTGGTATCCACATAAATGATTGGATACAGGGTTTGTCAGAGCAGACAATGTGCAGAGAATCGCACACTCCACAGGCTTGCCTCTTTCACACAGTGCATGGAGCCAGGTATCGGTGCATGAGTGCATGGCTGTCTGAGTGAAGAAAAATGGCTCAAATGGCCAATCAGCCTTCTTCCATTACTTCAATTTCTGACACTGGTGTGCCTATTATAGTCACTTTCAGAAGAGAGCAGGGGATGACATGGTTAACACTGACAAAAAGGTCCACAGCTATGTAGCCCCATGCACATGTGAGATGCACTGTGCGTTAAGAAAACATTCCTCCAGCATTTAAGATGTCACTGACTTCCGCACTTCGGTCGCTTTGGAACAAACTTTACACTTCATTGCGCTTCAAGTCAATGAACATCGGAAGCCGATGTGCTTTTGCACCGTAGTAATCTTTTAGTTCTTTGAACTATTGGAGTGCTCCCTTTTTTCATGTGTTTACACCACATAAACTGGGAATGATCATCGTTCTTAGATTCTCAGCACATAGGCTCCCTTTGTTGGGCTCTTAGACCATTTCATCTGGACTAGTCAACACGTATAGGTTTCAAATGTAGTTATACACCAGTAGCCACATAAACAACAGATCTTTGTGTGAAAATTGTAGCAAACGTGAAGTCCAGGCTTTACTGAGCCTACACACAATACTTGCATAACTTAACATATTCCTACAGGCATGTGACTGCAAACCAAAAAACTCACTAGGATGAATACAGTTCAGGTGAGCTCCCTAATTAGTCGTTAGAACCACTGTTCTGTTCTGTCACGGGTTCACGGTTTGTACTTGCAGAAGATACTTGTATCTTAGTGACGAGTCACTGTCGACCCATTTGCTGGGTATGATGCATTCTTTTGAAAATGGTGACCGGTTAATAAAACTTTGTTGCATGCTCAAAGATACCAAATGCCTTAACGTTGTGATGAGGTACATTTCATTTCATTTAAGGTTAACCACAAACATTATACCTGTACGACCTAATCAATAACGTTTGATTAACTTATTGTTATTCAGTGTTTGGAGAACATTTCTTCAGCCTTACCATCTCTCTGCCATTTTATCCTCTACGTAAGGGAACTCCTAAGCTTCCTAATTATCTTCGTCCCTTCTCCTAACAGTTTTTTTTTTCTTTAATTTAGGAGCTATTTTAGGGGTTAAATATGCTCTATGAATAACTGCTCTAGGATCGACTCCAAACTTCATGAAGGAAACACCGACAATTCTAAGAGTTTCTAATTTTGTCATTAGGAGCAACTCAGAATATACACTAAAAATCTTTATGATTATGACCCCTGGTTTTGAGGACTGCCCATTATCCATTTCATCCACACAAACTACAAGAGTCAGCTGTGAGCTTACTGTCTAATATAGATCTGAGTTTGACATGCAGAACTGTATAATCAACATTATTCAGTCCAAATGTTAATGTTTTGAATTTCCACTTTACTGTCATATCATCCAGTCATACAAGTGAATATGATCAGGTATAAAAATAGGGCATAATACAGTGCTCTCTTTATCCCACAGTGATATCACAGTATAATCAATGGATGTGCAGTGAATTAACAAGACTTTGAGGAAAAGCAAAAACTATTATAAGACGACTAACTATTCTAAATAAAAGGTAAAAACATGTATAAATATATAAGCTGGGAGAGCAAGAGCAGTGATCCTAAGAAAGAGGAAAGGATAGAGGTTAGAGCACACTTCACTGATAAAAGGTTAAAAAGACTGACTTCGTTCAGTCAGAACATACACAGACAGGTCATTACCTATGAAAGGGCGAGTTTATTAACAGTAAAAGGTTACTCAGCTCAGCAACAGCTTCGCTGACAAATCATTCTATCCATCCATCTGTCTATCCACTGGCTCGCTGCTGATGAGAAGGCCAGGCCCTGATCGTGGACTAAAGGGGCACAATTGTAAGCGATGGACTGAGAAATGCCATAAGAATGGGAAGAAATGCCAATGTGCCAGCACAGAGAAGAACAAGACAGTGGACGTGCGATTGCACAGCTTGGGGATTAGTCCTGGTAATACTAGAAGCATGGCACATGGACAAAAGAAGCAAATGTTATTGCCCATCAAATTGTCAAACGAAGTCCAAGTGCAGGGTTCTGCATTCTAAAATTTCAAGATGTTTTTATGTTACATTTCTATGTACTGCGCTCGGTAAAACTTCAAGAATCATCACACTTGGATGTTCACCCAGGTTGTTACTTTGTAGCAAATAAACAAATCACAAATGACATTTCTTGTTTATTGCCTGAACATTCTGACTTCATGAAGCAGGCCTCAAAGTAATTAAATTAAATGAACTAAAAGTCATATTTTCCAGATCAAATGAAGGAAAACAAGATGGAATTGCTGGTTTGCTGGCCATGTCATTGAGTTGACAAGCGTTCCCTGAAGAATTGCTAACACAGTTTGTTCTATGATGTATTATCTTCCTGAAAAAAAAAATAATAATCTCCAAACTCCTTTTTTCTATAAACTGCAATGAAAAAAATGTGTTCGAAATTTCAAAGTAATCTTGTGCTTTGACTTCCTGAATGAGCATAACTTGCGTTGGGAACTGTTTTCCTCTTATAACCTTCCCAAATTGGTTACATTTGGGCCAAATGAACACAGCTGACTAGGAACAATCATCTTTTGCGTCTCACAGTGTTGGATTTGATACTTAAAAGAAGTTTCTAATCCTTTCCATTATTTTAATTGACAACTCTCCTGTTGGCAGCCATGTTTACATTCAATTAGCCAAGTTGAACAGCTTGCTAAGGTCTGTAAGCACTCAAATTAAACTGCAGATTAATTTTTAGACTGGTTATAAATACTTACATTAATTTATGCTACCCAAAGCCAGAATGTTCAGCTACCAAACATTTTTTGGTGTAATCTGTGATTTATTTGCTACAAAATACAAAATCTGTGTAACCATTCTCCAACTGTGCAGCACAGTCTGCTGCACCTAGCAAAAAAAATACGGACCACACATATATATATATATATATATTATATATACACACACACACACACACACACACACACACACACACACACACACACCAGTGGTGATTGCTCTAAGACTGCAAGGGAAGCTCAGCTTCCCCTAAAATGTCAAAAAACATGTGATCAAATATATACTGTTGTGTGTACATGTCATTGACTAAATATGCGCTACAACGCGCTTAACTTTTGTTCAGAATCAGCTTCTTATGACTGGTAACGACGCGGCTTTCCTCCCACTCATTCCCACAGCTTCACAGTGCTTTAAACAGTGTGGAAGCTGAGCGTCTACAGAGTTCTATAGCTAAAGCAAAGCGTGCAGCGAAACGAGACGAGTCATTGGATAAATGCTGGGCTTTGTCCCGCCCATCGGATGCTCAGCGTCTCTGGGGGTCTATTGGGCAGTGGGCTGGCCTGGACGCTCAGCTTCTGCATGATGATTGGATGATCTGTCTGAGGCTGAAACCCCTTTTTGATTGACAGCGAAATGAGCGAATCAGCGATCTTTTGGTGTAAACATCCGTGAAAGCATTTAATTTAAATTTTTAAAATTTTCATTCTGTTCTGAGTTGATTGGACATAAATAAACCAACACCTTTTAACCTTTTATATGTCCTTTGGCAGCAAAAATATTTTTATGCAGCTTTTTATCGGAATAGAACATACAGCAGGTAACAATGAATTTTAGTCCTTTCTGGGATTTGAATTTTATTTTGTATTCTATTGTATTTTGGTCTTCTTATGCTAGTTCTTTGAACTTTAGCTTTTCCTTTTAGAAGCAAATAATAAGCTTCTTACAAAGGACAGCACTCATATTGTGAAAGGACTGGAATCTGTGTGGGGGGAAGCGGGGATCCTAGTTTATATATCATTGTGAGGACCAAACATAGTTTTGGGAACATTTCACTAACCCTTTTAAGGAAAACTGAAGCTTTTTAGAGTTTTAATTTTACTGGGATTAAGGTTAGAGTTAGGTGTAGGTATATACAGCATCAACATAGTGCAGTAAGATACAGTAATCAAAGTTAATGGAATGATCCCAAAACATATATTTACTTAGACTGTGTGTGTGTGTTTGTGTGTGTGTGTCTGCCTTTGTAAGTCTGAATTCCCCACCATGTGCTTCTATATATGCATTTTTTTACTTTCAGGTCTCGGTCTGAAAGACACTTTGTGTAATCGTATTGTGTTTGTGTTTGGTCAGTGTGTTACCCAAGATTTGCTAATTAATATTTTAAAAAGTGTCAATTTTAACAGTAAGGACAAAGGACAATTTTATTTTATTTTCACGATTATAATATCATTACTTTTACTCTAGCATCATTATTTTTACTCTAGCAACTAGCTTAAACTAATTACATCAAGTAAATATAAATAATATACATAGTTGCAATGTGCAATTATTACAATAAAACATTATCTCACAGCCCCAGTAAGCAAACTTTAAGCAGCAGTGGCAAAAAAAACTCCATTGTATAAAATAACCTTGTAATACAAAGGTAAAGAGAAATAAGGTAATTCTTATGTCTGAGAAACTTAGCTGCTGTATCATAGCTGCAGACATTTACCGACACCCAAAAAGACCACCAGTTTCACAAAGAACTGTTGCTTCCCTCAAAGCCAAATTCAGAGAAATTAGGAAAAGCCATGTAGTTGCCATCCAAATATCGCTACAGAAACCTCAACAATGGTTTTGGCAGCCTTTGAGAAAAGTCCAAAACACAGCACATGACGTGTTGCAGTAAAAGGTTTTGGCAGCCAGACATCCCTTGTACGGATTATTCATATTAATAAGTGGCACCCCTTTAGGGTCCAGCTGCAGAAACAGTGTCCCCATCCATTCTGTCCATAGATGTCAGATTCCCCTGTTATGTCCAACAGAATGGGGAGCAGGTGTTTGTCAGTGGCTAGATATTTAATTCCCTGGTCATTGGATTGGCCATTATTGACCTGTGGAATGGCTGCCCAAGTCACCCAATTTCACACCACTTGACTTGCTGTTCTCTGTATTTGTATATCTCATACAAATGCTGTATGCTGAGAAAATGTGCAACAAACTCCACCTTCAGCACCCCATCGTTGAGGAGCATTTCTCCACCCATTCCTACATGGGTTTATAACGATTGTTTGTGTTCAGCACAAGGCCCCCTCACCTTTACTTGGGGTATTCAGATATGTAATTTCCCCTTTGTTTCGGAAATAAAGGGTGTTCTGTGGCTTTTGACTCACCTTGTATAATGAATAAAGTTGGGGTAAATAAAATTAAACTTAAATAAAAACAACTAGCCACTCACATTGGCTTATTGCCTTATGGAATACTGTGATCAGCTTTCACCCAGTGAATTTATGGTTAAGATCTATAAACCCAACCTAGAAAAAATAACATGAATAAGTTAAACAGGTGTTAATAAGATGCTTTACTTTGGTTTTAAAATGAAGCTAAATGAGAAGATGGAACATATAATGAAAGCAAGTTTCTGGACATAATTTAATTTTAAAATTAAATCACACTGAACATCCCACCATGGATCATGTGTCTGCTGTGATCTGTCATCATGCCAGATTCAAACCAGAATGAAATGGGGATACAACCATCACTAAGCAGACTACTGGTTTCCAGTGTTAAATCACTTTAGTTTCATGTAAATGCAGACACTTGAAGAGCAAAATTATATAGTCAAAAGTTTCTGGATACACAACACTATCCCAAAAAAAGGCCATATGGAGTTTTTCTTCCATTTGCTGCTAGAACAGCCTTCATACTTCTACAGTTGGCATGACCATTCATCTCAAACCTCATCTGTACAAGCCAGCCAAGTTCTCCATCAAAGCTGCCAAGCCATTCCTTTTTGGACTTTTAGGAGGGACAGTGCAGAAGGTTGATTAAGTGACTTGTTGGAGAAAGACAGCTATAAAAGTGTCACAAAAAAGTCACTGAGACGTTTTGTACGACCCATTTTTTCTATATTCTGAATCTGTTAGCAATAAGTGTGATTGAAATAACAAAGATCAAGATATTAGGCACGCCTGTTTAACTGCTCCTTAATACATGTGTCTATCAGACAAGTACTGCAACTCAATGTAAAATGTGCCTGCTGGAGTTCAAACCAAGCATCAGCATGGGCAAGCAAGATAATTTAAATCACCTTAAATGTTGCATGAGTCTGATTCACTGGGTATTACACATCTGTATCTATATAGGGTTTACAGGTAATGGTCAGAAAATGGTCGTTTTATTGGTACTAGACAGAGACATTCACACTGGGCCAGCGTAAAGCAAGTTAAATTAATTTATATAGCACTTTTTAAAATGATGCATTGTCTCAAAGCACCTAAATATTATTATATTATCTTAAAAAGGCCAATTGATTAAGCCTACAGCAACAGTGAAAAGGAAAATCTCCCTGTATGCAGAAGGGAGAAATCTTGGGAGGACCAAAAGTAAAAAATGGACACATCCACCTTGGGTGGCCTGGATGTTAATTTAAATAATTCAGTTTGTATTAATAGTAACATTAAGCAAATAATAACAATTAAATAATTTAAAAGAAGTTCCTGCACTCTGGTGGGACTGATTACTATAGATGAAGACCTTTACATTGATGCTGAGGTGGAGGAGCATCTAAGTGTGTGGTGCTGGAGCTCAAATCAAATCAAATCAAATTTTATTTATACAGCGCTTTTTACAATGGAGCATTGTCTCAAAGCAGCTTTACAGCA
>JAVSBV010129158.1:0-17777 GCA_033117975.1 Parotocinclus spilosoma
ATATATATATATATATATATATATATATATATATATATATATATATATACATTTAACACACAGCATGTTAAAAAATGAAGAACTAACAAAAATTACTTAAACAAATTGTTCAATGTTAGTGGTCCTGGCATTTAATCAAGACAAATCAATAGTAAAAGCACAAGCAAGATGGTAAAGAGCCTCTCTGATTAGGAATGCTTCTGTGGAATTAAAACCTTCCATATTCATCAGATATTTTAACACATCAACATTTGATGTGTTTGATTTATAGAAATTAAACAAATTCATGTTGAAATGTGAGTTTCCCACTTTTTTAAATGTATTTATTTAATTTATTGGCTATATTTATTTATTCCGTTGTAAAGAATGTTAATAGTACTGTGACCGTACTGTATTAAAGGCTTCCATATAAAACTACAGTATATACCTATTCTTAAATAAATGTCTTTTAAGCAAATGATCACCCATTCCATGACATCATGTTAATATCCAAATTCAAACCTCTGACCATTAGCAGAATCATGTTACATAAAATCTATTTTTCTGATATTTTAATTTAGGCAAGTTTTTATTTTATTTTCTATTATTTTCATTATTTAATTTTTATTTTTATTTTTGTTACTTCAGTAACAGAAAGAGATATTATTAAATGTCACATGTTTATACTATACATATATGGAATTACTATGTAATCAACTTCCTTTCCTTCCAATTTTGAATGTAAAAATGTATTGAAATATATTGACTATAATTGTTCTCATATATAGATGAATTGAACTCTTACATACTTTATTTAAGCAAATACCCAGTACAAGCCTCTGTACTGTTGCACTTATGTTGTAATGTGGTTTGACTTTCAAGTGGAGAAAATGGGGAAATCCCATTTGCTATTTATATCTGTCTTTTATTTATTTTCATTCTTTTTATTCTACTATCAAGTCTAAGAAGTGTAAGAGGAATTCTACAAGAACATTAGCAAGTAATTTATTTAAAGTGCTCTGCTTGTGCTTCTTAGTAAATTAAAACTATAATGTATGTGTAGTAATTATTTGGTAACTATGACATAACTGCTGCCATCTATCTTATGAAAAAGAGCTGACAAATGGAAAGCAGAAGTCTGAACTTATTAACCTTACTTCCGGTTCGAAATAGACTTCCTCTAACTTTCTCAATGTCTTGCTTATTTCTGACATGTCGGAAATCTATAACTTTCTTATATTTCATTCCACTGAGTGTGTAAGTATTATACCTTTGCCTTCATAAATGGTGATTTTTGTGATTTTCTTTCAGAGTTGTGTAATTGCGGAGAAACTGTTGTTAAATTGTGCAGTTGTTTAGTAGCAGAGTAACCAAAGTGAGCTGGCATAAAAGAATAGCTTTATAACAGTGACGTTATGCAACTGTTTCCTTCCCTGACCAATGTATGAACTTTTATCAACCACAGTACCTGTAAATGCTAAAGTACACCTAATTAAAACCAGGACTGGGTAATAACAAGAACACATTTGATTTATGATCAGTGGCATGATATGATATGAATACTTTATTTTGGAAATGTTTTTAATATTGCCACCCGAAGGCACATGTATTTACATTTTTCAACTTAAAAATTCCCTAAGTTATCTTAATATTACTCGATTAGCTTTGTAAGAAATGAATATCAATACATAGCTATCGCAATGTGCCTTACTGACCAAACAAACATATAAATAAGAACTTTAGGTCTCATTGATAAAGTCAAACTTATTATCTACTGTATTTATTTACAGCTAGTATTTATTTAGAAGTTACAGATTTAATGAATTGTCATTTGGTAGGCAGGAGGTCCACAAGAAATTTGCAAGTCTTGAACTTTTAAACATCATACATTGCTCACAAAACTATGGGATATTTAATTATAGGTCATTTCATTTATTAGTATCCTGTAATTCCTCTTTCATTTATTACATCTAATAAGTATGATTAAGAATGATTAAAAAAAGAAAAAAATCTTTTTGAAAGGATGTTGGAGAATGGAGGAAAACTATGGCAGCCGCATTGCTGGTAAGTAATTGTCCTAACAGATTCAGCATTAGATTAAGTATTACCTGTACTCCAAATTTCACCATGCAACATTTTGAATGTCCACAGTTTGCTTCTACAGATTAGCACTGAAACTAATGAACAGGGTTTCTGTTTTCATTTTGCATATTTGCTCAACTAAATGGTTTCAGAACCTCAAACATACAGTTCTTAGACATGAAACAGTTTTTACTTAATCATTGCATTTATTGAAGAAAAGAGCAACGCAACACCTATATTACCCGAATGAAAAACAAGTTGTCCCCTAAAATAAATAGTTCAGTGGCCTTTTCGTAACAATCCTTGATCGGTCTTTCACATCAATGTGCAAAAATTATGGTCCACTCTTCTTTGTAGAATTTCTTAAAATCGCATTGGATAGGTTGGAATATGTTGTGGACCTTTATTACTATAACACCTCTGGGGAATATTTTCACTGTTTAATGTTTACTCAATTTGGATATATTTACTCTCATTGTGGTTTACAGGAGTCATTACGTGCCACTGTAACCCTTTCCAGACTTCAATAACTTATTTTATCGTCTCTTATTTTTGGATTTTCTTTTTTTACTGTGGCATGGTGTTATGCTCCGAAAAGTTACATTTTTGGAAGGTACAATTTTCAGATTTGTTCAATTTGTATCAAATCATAGATGTGGAGTTATTCCATTATGCTGTACGTGCTATTACTAAGATATAGCCTGTAAAAACAGGTGATTCATTATTTGATTATGAATTTGACTTTTTCTCTCACATAGGCTGGTTTTGTCAACGCTTTGGAAAGCTGAAAAAAGAGTCTGTTTCTTATGGAACATGTAAATCTGTCCAGAACAATTCTTCCAGTGTAAACACTAAAGCTTCCTCTGGCCTCAATTCTGCCATCAGTGCTGCAGAGGTTTTCTCCAGTAGCTCCAATCTCCAACACACAGATTGCATCTCCACTGCTTTGACTTCACCTTCCCACTCCAGCTGCCCTTGCTCGACAGCATCTCTCTCTCCATTGCTTTCAACGTGCTTGCTTCCTCCTGTTCTCAGGGCGCCATTCCGTTTCACCCGCAGATATGATGTTTGTGTGTGCCACAGTGATAAGAACATCTCTCATGCTAAAGCTTTGGTCTCGTTTTTGGAATCTCCATCCAAAGGCTTGCGCTGTTACTTGCAGTCACGGGACTCCTGCATTGGTGGGGCTTTGTCCACTGAGCTCTGTAAAGCCATCCAAACTAGCCACTGCTGGGTACTACTGCTCAGCCCAAGCTTCCTGCAGGATGAATGGTGCTTGTACCAGATGCAACAGGTCATTAGTGAAGCTCCTATGTCTCAGAGGATCATCCCTATTGTTCTGGATTTGAGGATCGCCGAGATCCCACTGGAACTGCGCTTCTTTTACAGTGTGGACTTAAGCCGGACTCAGGAGGCTGGTTATGCTCAGGTGTACCAAACTATTCTTCAGTGTGAGTAGAGTATGTCACTAGTAGCAAATATAGGCAAAGGTGTTCAAATATAGTTTCTGTATGTAAATTAATAATTAATTAATTAATTGTTCTAATGTTGCTTTTTATGCACATCGCCTTTATGCTCTGTAGTGACTGATGTTATCCATCTGCTTTGCAGACCTAAAGGACATGTGTAAAAAAGAAGAACTCTGCACCATGAGTCCTACAATTCAGAAAGGACTGCGTTAAACAATGCACATATGGCCTATGAATGGGGATGAAAACTTCACCAATCCACTTACGCATATCAGGCTATAATGAAGCTATTCTGTTTTTAGACCTTAACCCTGCTTTTCTCTGGTGAGGGATGATGGGGTGGGGGATCAGAAGAAGATGAACTGACAGGCTTCCTCTCCAATGGGCACAGCCAACCATGGCAGCATGTGACATCTGGCCTGGCTGGAAGCACCAATGACACAACCACAGTGGTGCGTTAGTGTGCTAGGTCATTGTTCCGTCCAAGCACCTGTTTCTGTTAATATCATGTTAATTTGTAATAGTTACTAACAGAGTACCTGCATGTCTCTAACTCCTAGCCTGGTTCAAAAGTGCAGTCAGTTTGATTGGTGGGGAAGTTCATGGTAATACACATTGTCAGCTGATGATCAGTGGTGATAACATTATAAGGATATTGGCAACAAGATAAAGTGAGGTATCACTCAGAAACAAAAAACACCTCAGAAATTATGGGTTTGCTTGAAAAGAAGTCCAATGCTGTGGAAGAAAACAGAATCAAAGTACATGCATAATTTTTATATCTTACAAAATTCAGACATCTTACACTGTCTGTCACAGTAGAAAAATCTGTGTTATTTAACATCTGGTAATTTACATTAGCGGGTGCCATAGGGGGCAGGTGTGGACCAATTGGAAGTTGATCTTTGTCTTTACAAATGAAATTGATGGGGGCTAGGTTGGGTTGAGAAAGTAGACAGGGAGTTGGATGAGTTGGATACTGAGTATCAAATCCGTTATTAGAAACAGTTGCATTTGTCCCAGCCAAATGTTATACTGCGGGGAGAGAGGTTAGCGAATGTTAACATTAACTGTTCTCAAGTTATCAGGAAGCAACAAATAGCATTTATCTCTAGCATCTCTGCATCTAAACTGTGTACTGCTTCTCTAAATAGTATGTAAAATAGTATACCACCTTTAGTAATGCTTTCAGCAGTGAATTAAGTTCCACAAAGTTGACATCATAATCAAGCATTAACCTTGCTCAAAGACCCAATAGTGGCAGTTGTGCAGAGATGGAATTTGAAACCTTGTGGTTCATAGTTAACAGCTAGGCCACCACAGTCTATGTATCATCGAATTACAAAAAATGCTGGTGCAAACAGAATACATAAGGTAAAGGAGTAGCAGATGAAGGGAAAGGGGTATGGTTTTAAATAGATTATTGGTGAATATGTTATTGTTTGTGGCACATACCAAGCATATCAAAACATAAGAACTCAAAATTAACATAACTGATCCTAATAATGTACCAGTCAATATCAAAAGGGAGAATGTGTTATATACTGTGTGTGCGTGTGCGTGTGCGTGTGTGTAAATGTATATGTCTATATATACAGAAACATTGCACTGATAATTTTTTATTTCCATATTTTATGGGAAAATCATGTAATATGTAGTACCATGTTTAGCTTACATGCTGGACTTAATGGATTTGACAACAATAAACATAAATACAGACATAGATGCATTATGTTTATTTCCTGTTTATTGTAATTTAACAAATGTTGTTCAGTGTCAATCTGTTATGTATAAAAAAAATTTATTGTATTAGATGTATTGTCATGGTGTTTTCCACATTAATCTGACCAGACGTGCGTGTTGTTACGGCACTGATTTATAGCTTTATGTAGGGAACATCATATTAGTTCTGATATGGGATAAAAATAATATCATGCCAGCATGCTTAAAAGCACAGACAGAATGTACAGCCATGTCCTGAAAACGAACAAAGTTCAATTTTATTTTTGTGTTTATGATTATGAAACAAAGTGCACGTCAAATTGCGTGTCAACAGTCTCTGGCAAATGTGAAACTTTCCTGAACCCAGGCCAGTTTGTAGTCTTTTTTAGTGGAAATGTAGGTCTCTGGAACTAACTCTAGATCAGTGTTTAAGCTTTTTTTTCTTTTGTTTTCTTTTTTTTATAAATAATCCCCGCCCCTTATTCCGTAGCTGTATATACTGAGCGAAGATTTTGGGAGGCCTCTAAGCGAGTTGACACTGTTACCTTCTTAGACCGGAGTGCAAGCGACTGGGATTATATTTACACCGCTTTTGTGAGTAGCATTGTTTTAAATATCCCTCAAGTCTAGCAAACAAATGATCCTAAAGCAGAATAGTTTGTATCTACAAGTCTGTGTTTTCTTAGTCGAGATTTTCCACCTTATCATAACTGTTGCAGTAATTTTTCGCCTGTAGATGGCGCGATCTCGAATCCCGAAATCACTTGCATGGATTGTTACAACTCCTATGAAACCTATGAACCTACCAACCTATAAAAGGCAGAATCAGATTCAGAATTATTACAATTGATAACTTTGTGTGAAAAGTGACAAATCGGCATGTGTGTTTATTTGCTATGGACCTTATTGGACTATAAAACATTTCCAGTAACAGCTTAAAAGATACACATAACAGTGCTTTAGGTATCCTTCATCTTTATAATAATCCGTTAATCCTTATCGTGATGACACTTTTCAAATATTTTCAAAAGCTCGAAAAACGTCTCCATGCCCTTCAAATCTTCACTTGTTCAGTTAAGAATAAAATGAAGAGATTTCAAATATTTATTATCCATTGAAAGTTAACTTATCTAGGGTCGTCCATAATATTTCATTTGTGGCACCAATGTTACATCAATTTGGACACCTTTATTAAAGCCAGTGATAAACAGTGGTGTCTCACACATGAATCTTCCAGTAATCTTCCTCCCATTTATATATTATATATTTAAACTTCTCTTTCACAGCAATGCTAAGTGATCACCTTACATATGTAATATCAGGGACAGGAGTGAAAAGTGAATCCTTATGACTGACTTTAATTTTTTTCCTGTTCTAGGACCTGATCTAAGGTGCAGTGAAAACCCTTACACAGTGAAATCGTGCTTGAAGATGACTGACCATTATATATTTTCAACTGAGGAACTGCCCTCTGACCCTCGATACATGCCACCACTGGTTAATGGGACACTGGGTTGGAGAACGTTTCATGGAGTCATGCATAAAGATGGAATCTATAATGGAGAGGGTGGAGAGTGTCACAGAGCTGATCTACCATGTCCATTTGCTGTAAGGATGGTGGCTGAAGGGACACATACATACAGTTTGGACACACGCGCTGGTATACACTATATATCAAATTTATATTATATGTTAAATTCTTATTTTCATTTGGTTGCCTTACCAGTTTGTGAACTCTATACACCACTCTTTTTTTATAGGAATTTTCACTCACTCAATACTGACCTCGTCTGGGGAGGCGTCTCAGCTGTTGTATGCTCACCGGCAACATACCAACCTGATGGTCATGGAATTGCATCTGAAGCGACAGATGACCTCTAAGGAACCAATCACAATCATGCTTGACAGTTCTTTCATGCCACAAAGTGAAGATATTACTTTTGAAAGTGCTCCTGACTATAAAGAAGGAAAGTACGTTTCAGCGCAGCCACTATAGCCTATCGATGTATATCTGCTTTTATGACAAAAAGATGCACATCTTATTTTATGTTGAGGCCTTGTGCTAAAATAAAAATAAATAATCCAGTTATTACTACAGAATTGTAGAAATGTTTGGGGAAAAAAAAGTTTGGACATAAGTATTCAGTGTGGGTCAGCCAGCACTCTGCCAATCTGGGCTTTATTGCAGAGAGGCTAGACAGATGTCTCTCATCAGTAAAGGATACATGAAAGCCCACGTGGAGTAAACAATCATGTCTCTGAGCAAACTCCAGTTGAGCTTTCATGTATCATTTACTGATGAGAGGCTTCTGTCTGGCCTCTCTGCCATAAATCCCAGATTGGTGGAGTGCTGCATTGATTGCAGACCTTCTGAAAGTTCCACGTTTGTGCGCACAGGGTGTGTGCTTTGGCGCTCAGCCAGAGTGACCATTGGCTTCTTGGTCACCTTTCTTTCCGAGGCCCATCTCAACTGATGACAGTTCTAGGAAAAGTCCTGATTTTTCTTAACTGTTGCATTTACAATTTATGGTGGGCACTGTGCTCTTGGGAACTTTCAGTGCAGTAGAATCTTTTGTAGCATTCCCCAAATCTATGCCTTTAGACAATCTTGTTTCTGAGCTCTAATTTCTCCTCATTTTACATTTACAGTATTTACATTATATATCATTATGGCTTTGTATTTGCTCCATTATGCACTGTTAGCTGTGAGATCTTATATAAACACGTGTATCTTTCCAAATTATGTCCAATCAACTGATTTGACCACAGGTGGACTCCAATCAAGGTATATTATCTCTAAGATAAATTTAGTATTATAGCAAAGGGTCTGAATAGTTATGTCCATGCAAAATGTGAAGGCCTCAACATAACAATATGTGAATAAGTGAAAGGGTCTGAAGATGCACTATATATGTCTATAGCAGTCATAAAGCAAAAAATAGTAATAATCTGACACATGTATTTGAAATAAGTAAATCTTTAGACCATTATTAATATATACCATTAAAATGCATTTGCTAGACAAGACAATTTGTGTATTGATTGTATTTGTATGCTTTGTTATTTTAGTTTTTTTTATTGCACAGTTTAGTAAAGTTATTCTTTTTTGAACAGGCATATATTTGGACAAACCATTTTGCCAGAATTCCCCGGAATCCCTCTTTACAATGTGCACTTTATCTGGACACCGGTGCCCACCTCCATCACTCTACTTCCTGACCAGAGCCAGTCTAGCTGGTACTTCTTGGTAGCAGTTTCAGAGAGCAGTGAGGGTGTCCAGGCAAGCTTTGACACTGGTCTGGAGCTTATTGCAACTGACGAACTGAGAAGTTCCCATGTAAAGGCATGGGCAGAGATATGGGAAGGCAGCACAGTGGAAGTGACAGGACCAGAGGATCTGACTCGTGTTGTGATTAGCTGCATGTTCTACCTTCTTAGTTCATTTCCTTCTTTGACTGAGACACACGGCCCGTTTTGGGGAGTCAGTCCTGGAGGATTGTCTAATGGGGGATCGGGACCGGCACAGAGCTATTGGGGACATGTTTTTTGGGATCAGGTAAAATTGTCATTTGTGTATGTTTATAGGTTTAAGTGTATGTGATATGCACAAAATTGTCATATATGGTATTTTTTCGAGATAAACTTTGATTCAGTTTGCTTTTCTGCTAGGACATATGGATGTATCCAGGTATTGCACTAATTTACCCTAAACTAGCCAGAGCTGTCTTGGACTACAGAGTTCGGACAAAGGACGGTGCCCGGATCAATGCTCAGAAGCTCAACTACAAGGTATGAACTATAGAAATTTAGACTGACCCAAACTGTGTTCCTACATTATCTTACTGTAACTCCTTTGCCCCCGCTGTAATTAATTTCTCACTATGTACTAGGTGTTTACACGTTTGGTATTCTGTTGCGTACTAGGGCCTGAAGTATGCATGGGAGAGTGCAGTATCTGGTCAAGATGTGTGTCCAATTGAGCTGTTAGCAGATACACAGATCCATATTAACGGCGATGTAGCTTTTGCCTATCAGCAGTACTTCTACCTTACACAGGTGATAAAACACAAAACTTGTTTCAGTACATGTGCCGCAAAGGTTTAATTGAGTAATCTTTATGAACTTCCTCATGGAAGGACCTTGAGATGTTCAGATCGGCTGGTGGCAGTGAAGTAGTGTTTGGCATAGCTGATTATTGGGCTTCCCGGGCTGTCTGGTTCCCTGACGAGCAACAATATCATATTAACGGTAGGTTGGGTACATTTCTCATAAAAGGACAGACATGACACCGGAGTTGAAAAGTCAGGCTGTAAAATGGTGTGGTATGAACATGTCACATGTGAATGTGTTTGGGTGTTCTACAGGAGTGGTGCCTCCTGATGAGTATGTCACCAACATCAACAACTCGGTGTACACAAACGCTATGGCCAGAAACAGGTGTGTTTTTTTGGTGTTTGGTGCAGTAATTGCTCATTATGACTTTTTGCACGTTGAATTTAAACTTTACATTTACATAATCTCTTCCTCTTAGTCTGCTGTTTGCTCTGGAAATAGCCAATTTACTGCAGCATCCAGCACCCCCAGAATGGCAGGAGGTAGCTGATAAACTCAAAATTCCCTTTGACTCAGAGCTGAATTACCATCCAGAGTATGATGGTTACCAAAGGGGTGGGATGTTTATCTGTTTTTAGTTGTGAAATAATCTGATTTTGTAAAACTAGAAACGCTGAACACATCATTTTGTTTTAATATCCCCTTTTTATCTTGTGCATAACTACCCTACAGGAACTATGGTAAAGCAGGCAGATGTGGTTCTGTTAGGATTCCCACTGGCTATGCCCATGACCTTAGAAGTGAGAAGGAATGACCTGGAATACTATGAGTCTGTCACTGATACCAAAGGTCCTGCTATGACCTGGGTAAGAATATGTTTACTGATCTGTAGATCAAGTGCTGCATGGGGTCTAGTTAGGTAATCACCCTGTTTAAATGCACCTTACTAAATCCATCACTTAATTCTCAGGTATAAAATTTGGTTTGGAATAGGAAAGTCATCACTGTGCTGGACTACAACCTGTTAACCTGGCACAGTTATTGTATAACATAGAGTAGGCATAAATTACTAGATCATAAGGTCAGCTGTTGATCTGATCAGTCCTGCACAGTAGGATTTAGGAATTTTAACTGTTCTCTATGATGACAGTGAGTTTCCTCATATGACCTACTGTCTTCAAATGTTGTCATTCCACAACATTTCTTTGGAATTAAGATCAGGGCAATAACCTGGCCTTTCCAAGCCATTTGAGGGCAGTTGATGCCTAACCAGCAGCATAAGGCACAAGGCAGGAACAACCATCTTTAATTGTATTTGGTACTTCAGAATTTCAAAATGTTTCCCAATAGCCTCTATCTTGTCCATGTGATGTTTAGGCAGCTTTTTGGAGAGCAATAGCTAGTCTCCCTGCATCATTGCTGTGGACATCATTGTTGTTCTGTGATAATGGGCTCATTAATAATAAGAACAAGAATAATATAAGCCAATGCGATAGAGACCTTTTTATATGCTGGTTACTTTGTGTCCTTGTGGAGTATCACATACCTTGCTCTTAAATTGATTTTTGCTAACCAAGCACTTCTGAGGAGTAACAATGGTCTTGAGTTTCTTAAATTTGGCTGTGGATTGGTAGAGTCTGTAACTTTTCCAGTCTCCTGGAGGACTCAGAAATCTTATTCACACCATGATACCACAAGGTTCACACTCATCTGATTATCATTGTATTCATAGTGAACACTTGATTGACAACACTTGACTGTAACTTTTTTAACAGTTTTGGAACAGTTTTTGTCTCATTGTGTTTAATTGAGTTCTTAGATCTTATAATACTGCAACAAATCACATTCCCTTCTGGGATCAATAAAGTAATTATCTGTCTGTGTCTCTAAAAATCTATCATATCATTTGTACCTTTACTAGAGTATGTTTGCAGTGAGTTGGTTGGAACTTGGCCAATCTGAAAGGGCTCAACTGCATCTGAAACAGTGTTACAAAAACCTCCAGGGTCCCTTCAATGTAAGGTTTAACCTTTCTGTTCACTGTTTTTATATACAATACAATGTATATATTTTTTAAGAAATCTTATTGATACAATCTGATGTGTACAGGTGTGGAGTGAGGCACCAGAGGGTGTTGGAGCTGTCAACTTCATCACAGGAATGGGTGGATTTCTTCAAACTGTGCTTTTTGGATACACTGGTTTCAGGTAAACAAACCAATAACAACTGAGATGCACCTGTTGTCTGCCTTTTGTGGGGGGTCAAAAGTATGAGACTTTTTTTGAATACTTGAGAGGTAAATTGCTGATTTGTTGTCCCTCGTAGGATCCAAAAGGACCATCTTTCCTTCGGACCACTGATTCCTGAGGAAGTCACTATGCTCAATGTGAAAGGCGTAGGTTATCTTGGTAATAAGCTGGACGTGACTGTGAGTAAACAGGAATTCACTGTTGTATTGAGGGAGCCACAAGAGGATTCTGGGATTAAGGAGTCAGTCCCCCTCGAGATTGTTCTAAATAGCTCTGGAACCCCAATCCCTCTTAATCCAGGTGAACAACAATTTAATATCAGCTAAACGATTTAATTTAATTTAAATTAAAAAATATTATGTATACATTCATATACAGTGTGTGAGGCGATTTGCTTTAGTGAAGATAGATAGAAGTTGCTTTTGTGATTGCCATTACAATTGATGTGCTACATCATATGAACAAGAAAATCTATTCTGCAGTAGATGAGACAACAAAAGATGCAGGATGCAATAACTAAGGTTGGCGAATGCAGTGTAGCTATATGATACAGTAAAGTCGAATTAAGGGGAGGGGCCAGTCAGAAACGGACTTTTCTGTTGATGAAGCTACAGAAGCCTTTTAATTAAAGTGAAAGTAGATAAAATGGTTGATTAAAAAATGGCTAAACAGAAACAAATCAAGGTTTGCAATGAAGTATTGTTTATATTTTTTTATATTTAATTCTAATAATACGCAAGTAACATAGTAAGTTATGTGTAGTACACAATGCTTTATAAAACGTTACACACAGGTAACACTTCAGCTTTATTGACACTATAAATAGTCACTGTCTTTCAATAAATTAGTCATTTATAGTGACAGAGAACAGTCATTTCTGATTGATGGGTTACAGATAGCAATAACTGAAAATTGCTGGACATATGTTTGTTATTATAAACATTGTTTGTTATTAAGGGATGCAACATTTGGTTCCATAAGTAAAACAATAACATTTCTGGTTGCATATTATTTTAGATATGACATTATAGCTTATATTATAGCATTATAGCTTGCTGCATTTATGTAACTAGCTTAAATGTTTTGTTCTGTGCATGAACATAAATATTAATAATTTTTCTGTATATCCACAGGACAACCAGTGACATTTCCCTGGCAACTTGGAAAGATCCAAAAACGAACCACTGCCTCAACCTGCTGGCCTCTCTAAGGCATAGAAAAATAAGCCATTGTGATTAGCAGTAAATGATGAAGATTAATTTAATGCACTTAAATAACTCAAAAGACTGAAGTACCTATGTTAATGCTGACAATATGCTGTAATATGAAGAAATCATTTTTTAAATCTTTTTCCACACACAATTTCTCTGAGAGAGGTAACTGTTTGGAATTAAGTGGCAAATGTGGAGGTCAGGTTCATTTAAACTTCAGAGCATATTCAAATGTTTTTCAAATATTATAAAGTAATTGTGAGCATATTACAAATGATGTGCTTTAATACTGATTGTCTTATGTTTTATTGACTGGTTATTACAAGAAAATCTTGATTAAATGTATTGTAAAAATGTTGTACTGTCTTTGATTGTAAGTGTGTGAGAGTTTTTGAAATGCTCTTAAAAACTTAAAGACCAAAATGGTATTAAAAAGTCTGTATAGAAAGAAGCCTGAACCTCTGAGAAGATGGCCAGAGGATCTCAACAAATGTGTGAGAAAATGACAGAAATGTTTTAAAACAATATTCCTCACAGAAATATTGGAATTGTATTGCTATCGTTATTATTAACAACAATAATAAGAATAATTATACAATAAAATACTATTATTACTAACAATAATAATAGAATATTATTAAGTTATTATTATTATTTATTTATTTATTCGTATTATTCTTATCATTTAACACACTTCTCACAAACATTAGGGGATATTTCAAGAAGATACCACAAGAACTGCTGGACAATCTAATCCTGTCCATGCTCCATCACTGCTAGTGTATTTTGGTAGTCTTGTGTGATCATACACCCTACTGAACAGTAAATGTGTAATACTCTCATCCAGTTTAACATGCTTTTGTTCACCCCATAAATATATCACTTTCTACTTAATTACTGAGTTCTCATATCATTCACGTAAACAAACTACTTTTTTTTACTTTTCATTTGCTTTTCTGTTGATGATCTTGTTTAATGAAATAAAACCAAATGGGTATATTTTTTTTTCCATTTTAAAATGTTCCTAATTTTTGTGATTAGTTCAAAAA
The DNA here is from genome assembly GCA_033117975.1 of Parotocinclus spilosoma. Taxonomy (NCBI): domain Eukaryota; kingdom Metazoa; phylum Chordata; class Actinopteri; order Siluriformes; family Loricariidae; genus Parotocinclus; species Parotocinclus spilosoma. Next base: position 13,815 of record JAVSBV010129158.1, read on the forward strand.
TTGTAGTAATAAAAGTAGTTTTTTTTTGTTTATTGTCGCCGTTGCTTTCCATTTTATTATTAGTAGTAGCATTTTATATGCACGTCACTTCGTGTTACGTCGTATTTGTTCGTTGGTTTCCGTCTTGTCTCCTTCCTGTGCTGCTCATTGGTCCTGTGTAAAGATACTTGGCAGCCATTATTCGACATGTATTTTGGCTTGTATGAAAACGTTACCATGAACATACAGTAGAGTATGTTGTGTATCTACATATTAGTTTATTTTATGTAATATAACTCCAGTGTAATATAGAGGTAAGAAAGCCAGCAGATTGCCGAATCCCTTCTCGGCTTTGTTCGGCTGCAGTCGGGCTGGTAGGCTGTGCTGTGCTAAGTGAGTAAATAAATAAGATGGAGGCAAGTGAATCAGCGGCAGATCGACTCGGTTTAGCCGAATCCCATGTGAAGGAGGAGGAGAAGGCGGTCGGAGAGCTGCAGCAGGAGGAGGGGGAGCGCTCCGACATTCATCCGGACCCAGCCGAAGTTAGCACGATCCCGGGCATGGCGGAAGCAACCGACATCGCTTTAGCCGAATCCTTGCCGAACACAGACGATGCCGAAGCGTCGTTTGCGGGTCGGTTTGCACCCAAACTCAACTCATACTACAAACAACATATTCAAATGCTTATATGGCTTGCGCAAGATTGATAAACAAAGCAGCAAACAAGCAGTACTGGTACCTAATACTGTATTCGCTTTATTCATTATCTTAGTAATGCCATTACACATTTGTGTTAACTGGTAACAAAAGCACGATGCAACCACTGACATCTGAAGTTGTGTTCAAAAAGGAACGACGGGTTAACTTTTGTTTTGATAATACATCCAGTAAACAAACCCTAAAATGGAGTAAATGCTAATACTAAATTGAGTAAATACTAAACTGACTTCCCAAAACCTTTAGATTTTTTGTTAATTTTGAAATCTAAGATGTTGAAAGAAAACTTTAATGTTATTAGTACGTTTTTGTCAACCTTAATCCGCCTTGAAAAAATATGTAAAAGAATGATGTAGAACTAGACATAACCAGACATAACAAGTCAGTATCATTTCTTTTCACAGAGGTGACCACAGTAACTGTTGATGGTGTCCAGAGCGGAGATGACAGCGTGTTCTCCACATCTGTTGCTGCAGCAGCCACTATACCTGAGCATGTGCTTGTATGTTTTTCAGTTATTTTGGATAACTATTAGATAACTTAAGGCCTAGCCTTGTCCTGATCACATTTTCCCATATAATACCTATACCATATTAACATTTCCACAGAGCAAGAATAAGTAAGCTGCTCAATGCTTAATGGTGGCATACATAAATTGACACTCTAATATGTGACTATAACCCACGTTTACAGCAGAACATATGTGGAATCCAAACTTAATAGCTTCCACAAAGTACCTTATTATCCAAAATTGTGTGTGTTATAACATAGGTACCTAATAGGAGTCCTGATATGATGAATATCAATCTGAAAAGTGTTAATCAACTTAACACAATGTATGCAGATTGTAGATAGATGTATGGTGATTAATGTCTTCTTAGCGCCAATGACACCCTTCACTTTCCTGCTATCTGTTGGTACAATTTTGAATTGTTTTAAGATCAAGTTGTAGAAGAAGCACACTGTGCGACAGCAGAGGGATGTTTTGATAGAAAAGAATAATAGACAGTCAGCTTGGCAGCATTAAACATATTTATTACAGGTACTGATTAAACAAGTGTGTGGTGTGTGCAGACAGGTAGGACCACTCTGCAGATTGGGGACAGTCTTAGCAACCAAAAAGCCACTCTGATCGTGGTTCACACAGATGGGAGTATTGTGGACGCCACTGGCTTGAAAACCGCAGGTGCCCCCATGACGCCAGGTGTGTGTGTTTTGAATATTATGTTTAATTTGTTTCATGGAAGAAATTTTGAGGTGGAGGGCACAACTGACTTAAATACAGGGTGGATGGGAGTGTTTACTTGACTAACTTACACTTTGGCGTCCAAAGAAGTCTTGTCTGTTATTTTTCTAAATGTGTATTATTATTGTTATTCTGCTTGGCTGTGTCTAGTTACCAAACACAGACACACACACACACAGATTGAAATGTTAATGTAAATGAAACCTATGATATTAAAATCCATCTAGCTGACGTGGCCCAGGCAGAATAAATGTTAACAACATGCCCAACATGTTAACAACTTACAGTGGCAGGTCACTGTCTCCTCACCAAGTAACTTTCAAAACATGCGCCATGTCGCTGGCTAAACTGCTTCCTGACTATGATAAGGTGGCTAAGACAGCAAATTAATGAATTTTTGTACGTTTTCATATACAAGCAAAACAAATCAGAATGATCAGGTGACTCATTTATGTAATTACTGATAATGATACTTGAACAACAGTTGTGTCTAGTATTTAATTTTGATCTTCTACAATAAATGTATTCATTTATTCATACTCACTTAATCCAGTGCAGGAGCACATGGTGGTTTGGTTATGGGGAACTAGTCGGCAGCAAAGGGCGCAAAGATACGAATCAATCTTGACCAGCACATACCTTTTTTATGCACACACTCACTTTATGACAAACTATGTGAAGGGTGTAGGGATGCAATTCCCAGGTCGAGTATTGAACTGAGGGCTCTAGAGCTGTGAGGTAACAACACCACCACTCCACCATTGTGCAACCCATAAGTGCAATATCTAATTTTATACACCATTCTAGGGCCTCAGACTCCCTCTACTCCGCTGACCCCGTGCCATGAGAACGATGTATCCAAGTATAACTGGGATCCATCTGTATATGACAATGAGCTACGGGTGCGCTGCAGGAACACAAGTGGCATCCTTTTCAAAAATCGCCTAGGATCAGGTAGGCATTGCTACATGTGTGCCAATGAATTCATTGTTTACAACCCATATATGATCTAAGCTTAAATCCTAGGTAATTCTCCTGGTTTTTACATCCTAAACAGCTCAAGAGAGGTTTCTTAGATGAATCCTCACAGGGCAGGAGGGGCAAGTCAGCATGAAGGAACATGTGTGTAATTTTAAATCATTTTACGGGTTTAGCCCAGAGAAATGTAGGGACATTTTAAAGTATGAAACCAATATTTTTATCATTGATCTGAAATATTTTTTAGCATACATCTTATTTTCATAGAACCAATTTCATCACCTTTTTGTGAGCAGTGCTATAAAACGCACATAACTTTCCCATGTGCTGTGCTAATTTATTCAGTATTGACTGACTGACAAAGTAGTCTGAGCTGTTTCACCACCATGTTTGCCACAGTTTACAGCAATGCAGTGTTGGTACAACTGTACATGTTTGAAAGTAAAGAACAGCAAGAGGGCATGTTGAATAATGCTGGTTGGTTGGTTGCTTATTAGGTATTAGTAAATAAATAAATTGAATATAAAGCTCATGTCCATATATATAATCATAGGTTTCTGAGAGCCATGAGCTGATTTGATTTGGGTTAAAATTTTAATAAAATGTTACATGTATCCACATGTGGGCTATAGGTGTATGCCATGTTAGAAATACCTATGCATTTTCAAATGTTTGTACTCTTCTCAGGAGGCAAAGGCCGCTGCATCAAACACAACAATACGTGGTACACTCCCACAGAGTTTGAAGGGCTGGCTGGAAGGGCCAGTAGTAAAGATTGGAAAAGGAGCATTCGCTATGCTGGGAGACCTCTACAATGTCTTATACAGGTAAGATATACACAGAAGTGATCTAAACACCCCAATCTGTTATTTTAAGGCACTTGGTAATGTATTTAGAAACGTATCTACAGACTTACTTAAAAGTTTGTGAACCCTTTATTAATTTTTGGTGTGTATATATATATAGATACAGTGCATCCGGAAAGTATTCACAGCGCTTCACTTTTTCCACATTTTGTTACGTTACAGCCGTATTCCAAATTG